>RHLP01000166.1:0-14204 GCA_003719405.1 Aspergillus incahuasiensis | reverse complement strand
ATTCCTCCCCTCCCCAGCCCCCGCCAGCCTCGCCTGCGCAAGCACCTTAAGCACCTGCCGCTCCCGCCGTAACTTCAACTTCAACTCGCCCCAGATCTTCGCGCCCAAGTCGCCAATCACAACCCCATGCGCCGGGTACCCCGTCTTGCACGCCTGGTCCTGCATGATCTGCAGCGTGCCCATCCACGTGCGCAGGTGCTCGACGGCCGTCGTGCCGTGGCCGAGGATGTTGTCGCCCGTGAACATGGCGCCCTCTTCCTCGAGCACGAAACACATGTGGTCGGACGAGTGGCCCGGCGTGTGCACGGCGCGCACGGTGGCGCCGTCCACGCAGAACACCTGCCCGTCTGTGATGGGCTGCTGCGTGGGGCTGGGCGTGTGCTTGTAGATCGACGATGCGAGGTAGGGGTACATACGTATAAGGTCGGGGACGCCGCCGGTGTGGTCGCCGTGCCAGTGGGTTAGGAGGACGTGCGAGAGCGTGATGTTGTGCGTGGCGAGCGTGTCGGCGATGAGGTCCGCCCAGTCTGGGATCCCCTGGCCGGTGTCGACGAGCAGGCGGCTAGGGCCTGTGCCGACGATGAAGGTGTTTGTTCCTTGGAGGGTGAACTGCAGGAGTCTGTTAGTAGATGTATATGAGGGGGAGGTAGAGAAAGAGAGAGTGTGTGTGTACCTTTCCAGGATTCTGACCGAGGACTCGGATGACACGCGGGCTCAGCACCTCGACATCAGGCAGCGGTGGCAAGGCCCGCTGCTGGCCCTCGAGGTAGTCCTCGAACGCGCAGATGTTCAGCGCCTTGTTGATCTGGCGGTAGCCTCCTTCGCCGGGCGGCATGGTGTGTTGAGCGTGGAGTGGAGATGTGACACTATTGAATGGGTGTCTGATCGAGACAGGGAGCCCTGGCATCCACGAGCTGAAGTATATCAGCTACCTGGATGGTCTTTGCACCGAGCTGACTCTCGGCTCGATTTTGCCATCGGGCATCGGGCGAAAAGTCTTATCTAGGGCTTAAGACGTGCATGCTATAGGGCCTCAACGGGGTGCAATTACCCGTCGGACCAGGGCCCGTGTTAGGACTGGGCAGCCTAAGGTAGCTAGAAGTGGCAATCTGACCGTGGGTTATTCCCATCAACCTAGATGGTAGAAAAGATATCATGGATCAGATTCATACTGACAAGTGGCAACCACTATAGACAAGAATAGCTGCACTTCGCAAGCCGTTCATACTCCTAAGTAAAACATCTACTCCGCGTCCGGCACCCTCGCCCAGGCCAAATCATAGCCAGACCCCCAGAGCCACTTCTCCTGGTTGTCCACTCCATCCTTCGCAGTATCATACCCCATCTGCGCAATCCTCAACCACAAGCCCCCCTGAATCGGAAACGCATCCCCCTCTTCCTTCTCATACAGCACACTCACCTCCTCGCCATTCCTCAACGCCCGCACAAACTTCGCAATGTGCCCGTCATCATGCACCTCATTAACCGCCGCATACAGCTCCTGCCAGCCCATCCCCTTGCTCGCGGTAGGCTCATACCCCTGCACATCCTGCAGCCGCAGCTCAGGCGCCCCGTTGGCCGCATACCAGGCCAGATCCAGCCGCGCCTTCCACTCAACCAGGCGCACGCGGTCCGCCAGCGCAATCCACCGCTGGCCCACCAGCACGCTCAGGAAAATCGAGCACGTCACATTGTGCATGATGAAGAAGTCGACCTTGCGCGCCTTGCCGGGCCGCTGCGCCGCGCCGGCACTGTACGCCGCGCAGTTGATCATCTCCGCCGTGCGCCGCTCCAGCTCTTTCTCGAGTGCGTCCTCATCTCCGTCCGCGACAAGCCGGAACTGCGCCGCAATCCCAACAATCTCGTCCATGGCACGCGCAAGAGGCCCGTCGCGCAGCCGGAACGGCCCGTCCTGCATGCGCCCGGCCGTGCGCGTCTTATCGTTGGCACGGACTTGCGCGTACAGCTCAACAAGAGGCACCGTATTGTTCCCGACCTGCTCAGCGGCGCGCCTCTCCGCGCGCTCAAAGAACGCGTCGATATTCCCGGGGTCATGCGACGCCGCATGCGCGAGCCCCTCGGCAATGATGCTCGGCTGGTCAAACTCGACGCCAAACCCCAGGTGGATGATCGGGTGCAGGAGGCCCTCGTACAGCTGGGCGAACATGGCGTCGGCGAGCGGGGTGCGGGCGAAACAGTACTCCTGCAGCACGGCGCGCCACCCGCGCGCGTCAATCTCCCTCTGGAAGAAATCCAGGAAGTCTGTGTAGTGCTCGATGTCGAGCATGTGTGCGCGGAAGCGCGCCGGGTCGTGCAGCGTTGCGACAACGTCTGCGTTCAGCGGGGGGAGGGGGCGCTGGTAGCCGTAGCCGTCGTCGTAGGCGCGCTGGAGCTGTGCGGGCCCGCCGCCCATGGCGAGCACGGTCAGCACCGAGTGCGCGATGTGATTGTGGCCGCCGACGTCGCGGAAGTACATGTGGTATTTGTCGTGGTTTTGTTGGAGGAGGGTGTTGGCGGTTGAGAGGGCGTTGGGGGGGCTGGTGGTGGAGAGGCGGGCGAGGCCGAGGTGCGAGGGGGAGAGCTTTACTTGGGAGGATTGCGCGACGGTCATGGTGGGTGTGGATGATGTTTAGGGCTGACGCAGTAGATAGAGGGGTCAGAGCAGGTGCGTAGCTAAGCTGCCTTGTTCTGCTGAGGATGGACGTTCTTATACCTAGACGGGAAATATGGCGTGTTGCTTGCGTAGCCTAGTTCTCTTAAGAGTGTTCTTGACGCACTCGGGGTATACTTGTAGCTAAGTCAGGCCACCGATATCAGACAAGACCCACAGGCAGCCAATAAACAGATAGCTAATGCCCCGATGCGCGTTATAAACTCCCCGATCATTGGCAGGGATGGGCTGCAGAATGCACTATAGAGACCTAGTCTGTCTACAGCCATGACCCCCCCACCGTCAATGGAAAGCGCTCAATTTGCATGTGTGTAAGATTTGAAAGCTCGGTGCCGTCTGATATCACTCTATACACAGTTCCTTGAGCTCCACATGTAGCCATACTCTATCACGTCCAACTGTAAAATACGTGTAGTAGACCTCTAAACACCGCGAGAAACAGAACGCTGGAGTATTGAAACAACATCATAATACCCCTTTCTGGGGGACATAGAAAAGACCTCAACCACCTCATATCAGCCCTTGTCAAGCCTGCCTCAACCGGTTAATGATATCAGCCGACAGCGAACTCAGACTCTCCCGCAGATCGCTCTCCATCTGCACCAACGTGTGAGAGGAAAACAACGCCGCCCCGGGCCGGTCATAGTCCACCGCTCCTCTATGGCGAAGATCCCCGCCGCGACTCCGACTCCGCCCACCCCCTCCATTACCTATAGGCCCATTGGCTTTGCCCTTGAGTTTCGGCGCCAGCTGGTTCACCAGCCGCTGCACGCGGTGCAGCTCGCCAAGAACAAGGCGCGCGGAGACACGGCCATCTTGAAGGTTAGAGTTGGTCGTGGCGTTGTTATACGCACGGCCCAGCGCTCCCATGTTCGCGTTCATGTTCAGGTTCATGTAGAGGTCGCTGTTGCTGTTGCTACCGGTGCTGATGCTGCTGCTCGCCGATTTCCGGCCGCGTCCCGCATCAGCCTCCAGCTCCAGCGCCATCTCCACGCTGCCCGCCCGCGAGCCCCAGTCCGAGCTGCGGGTTTGCATGCGTGCGACCCGCGCGTAGCGCTGCAGAATCTTGAACCCGATGATGGCAATGATGGCCAGGTGGAATGCGTTCTCCGTGCAGGGCGCGCAGGATAGCATCCTGGTTACGGCTTGGATGTGGGTTTTGTTCTCGGCTAGGACGGTGCTCTCTGGGCCGGCGGCCATTGCACCCTCACCCTCACCCCCCACGTACGCTGGGTTGGTGCTAGTGGTGTTGGACCATGCGCTGGAGCTGGAGCTGGTGGCGAGAGGGGATCCGTCCTGGGCTGAGGAGAGTGTTTTGAGGAGTTCCAGCGCTTGTGCTACGCAGCCGCACGGCGAGCTCGTGGTGGTTGTTGCAAGGACAGCACTTGCTCTTTTTGACCTTTCGATGGACGAGGACGGGGTTTGGACGCTACTGCCAGCAGTGGGCTCTGGTTGGGGCTGGAGATGTCCCGGGAGCGAAGCGCTGGCGAGATCGTGGATCGTCGAGGCGCTCAGGTGAGGATCAATGTTCTTGTCCGGGATAAGAAGGGACCCGATATCGTTTGCAGGCCGGATAGCGCCATTGGCAGCCACAAGAGGAGGGTCGAAGTTAAGCGGGTTTGTAAGAATGAAATCCATCTCGTTGGGGTCGGGGTCGAAGTCTGGTAGATGCGCAAACAGGTACGCGTCCCCCATCATGGAGAAGAGATTAGACGAGCATGATGCATCGCCGCCGTCTGGCATCGATGATAGTGGGAGTGTAAAGTCGGGTGGTGTATTGAGGAGGCTGGTGATGGTTTCTGGTAGGCTGGCGGAGGAAGGGGAGGCGGCGATGGGTCCCGCAATCTCCATGTCGATTGGGAATGCATCTTGCGAGCTGACAGTTTGTGTTTCTTGGTCGGTATGGCTCCTAGAGCTTGGAGGGGAGGGGTGGAAGCTGGCACTGGGTTTGTTCTTGTTCGTCCAGTTGCCTGCCTGCGGATGACCGCCGGTGCTGTTCTCGCGCCGCCGTCCCGGGCGCTTTGCAAAGAAGTACTGGCATTGTATCCCCCGGGCCGCACACTTGGAACATGACGGCTTCTCCTTGGGGCATTTGATCTTGGAGGTCGCACAGGCATGGCAGCTGTCTCGCAACTTGGTGGACCCGGCGCGGCGGCGGGGGGCGGTTGTAACGGCGGGGGGAGAGGTCCGGTCCAGCAGCTGATCGCCGGCGTCGAGGGTTGGCATGATGATGTTTGCTGTAGGTGTGCAAGAGAAGGGGCCTCGGAGGGGGCAACAGTACAGGCAGAATCAAGTTGCGAGACACATGCTGGGCAAGGTGGTGGGCCGCCGCCGATGTAGTTAAATGAGGAGGAGGGCGATCCACGTGCGAGGGCATTGCAGCGTGCATTTTCTGGTCGCTTGAGCTAACTCGTTGCAACTTTGTAAAAAGCGTTGTTATCGTGTCTTGTCGGGCTATCATCACGACATACTCCACCTGCCCCCTCTCTGACACAGGGATTGCCATGCACCAGCCCTAGTTCAGGTGCGGCTGTGAAGCATGCCAGATGCGCCATGGAGGATCACTCGGCCAATGAGCTTGGCTCTCGTATCTTCAGAAGAATGCCCCCCTCCCGTATCCTTCATATTCAAGACCCTTTCGACGCGAGATAGCAAATGGCTATCGGGCACCGGGCTCCGGGCAGGGGCAGCGATGCCAGATCATCCTCAGGCCGGGCTGACCGCGTCACCCAACGCTGACAGTGCTGAGTGGCTTTCAGCAGACTCCAGCACGCACGGCCCCGTTCGACCGTTTCAGTATGAGCTGCAGAAGGACCCCGGCCCGACCCCTGCTTGACTCCGTGGCCACCGCAGCCAAGGGCTCCACCGTCGTGCATTGGGGGCCTTACCTGTGATGCCGTAATCTTCACGCGCAGACGCTGCAGCATACTGTACGGTATGATATTTCGCCCGCCGATGATCTCCATCGGCGGGTGGACACACGAGGCGCCCGCCCCGTTCGCCCGCTGCCGGAGCCTGAGCCGCACCAAGAGCCTGCCATACCCTACCCTAGGGTACTTAACAGAGCCCAGAGCCCCATGCAGGGGCCAAGGGTGCACCACACATCCAGCGATGCTTAGCCTTAATATCTATAGAACTGGCAGACTCTCTAGAATACCTACCAAGAGTGCAACGGGTTCGCAGACCAGATCACCTCCGTTCCTCCGCACCTCGTTCTCTGACGAAACCACCCAACGCCACCCATTCCTTTCCGCTAGCGGAGGAAGGTCGGCGCCGTGACGAAGACCCTACTAGCCAGGATGCATTCCTGCAGGATCTGATGGATGGGATTCTGCACCTCAAGGCTTGTCTTGGCCCGTTCTAGATCCGCCTGTCGCGCCTCGCCCAATCACGCGCCCGCCTGCTAGATTGCCCCCCAGTCTCCAACTCGCGGTGTTTGGAGTAGCGCAGGGAATGAGACATTGTTTTCATTTGCTTGCTTTGGCCCCCAATGGCGTCAATCTTAGCTTGCTTTCCGGGAATTGCCTCGGGATGTAACGCGCTGGTCAACTGGAGCCATTCCGTGGAGAAGGGGAGATCGTCTCCAACTGCTTCTCGCCTTCTCGGTTTTGGATCTACATACTATGGTGGAGTCTCGGTCTCCCTTTGTTGAGGACGCGGTCGATGATCATGTTCCAATCACAAGCTGTATTTATCTAGACGAGGCGTGTAGATTTCCATTGTAAATGTATACCTGCTGCATCTCAACGCGCCTGGCACTAATTTAGACGACACTTGTGCTTTTAGCCGGACACATGCAGGGATTCATTCATGCTGCCAGTGACTCGATAAGAAAGACAGTGAAGATCATAGACCGCGTTATAATCAATCCTCTGCAATTGCGCCGAACCTTGGAATTCCCCGAGGCTCGCGTCGAACACTTGTCTCAAGTCTTCAATCATGCATGACGGAGCATCTGCTTTGCCCTATCATACAAACGTCGCAGGGCGGCAATTCGTCGTTGTAGCCCGAGAGATACGCGCAGATATCCTAATCCCAGGATCAAGGTGTAGTCCCGAGGCGCAGTGCCCTATCTCTGATACCAATATCAAGCCAGGCAGATGAAAAAAAGACTGCGCATCAGTGCTGACCAAGCGACATCCGTAAACAGCGCCTCTCTCTGTGCTCCTGAGGACCAAGCCGAACGAGGCCCGGCTCCCGGATTGGGTTATTGGACATGGCTCGGGGTGAACCACGGGCTGTTCGGGACGGGGGATTTACAACGCGCTGACAGCTTCTGTTAGGGCTGAGCGGCGCACTCAGCCCCGGGGCGGCCATTGCTACCTACTTGGACATGGCTTATTAACGCCTCTCTAACAGTGCCCTACATACCCTACCTACTTGTACCATACTTACCCTACCCTTTCCCTGCCCTATTTGTCTTATCAAACCCGTGCGAGTTCCAGAGGTCTCTCTCTCTTACATCCAGCTGGCCCAGGCGTAACTTAACTTGCCCTTGCTAGACTTCAACGCTGCAAACACCTACCTGCACTTTCACCTCCTACGCATAGAGCCTGTGCATACTTTGTTATAAACACGTCCGATCCATGCCCATCTACACCCCCACCACCAGCTCGGCCTCCGACCAGGATCCACACAAGATGAAGCTCGTCTACTTCAGCAACGAGTTCCCCCGGGACGACCTGCTAGACGTCTTCCGCCGGCTCCACAACCACAGCAAGTCGCAAGACCAGCAGACCCTGGCCGAGTTCTTAACGAGGGCCACGTGGGCAATCAAGGACGAGGTGCGGAAGCTCCCAACAGACCTGAAGAAGCTGTTCGCCCCGTTCGACACCCTCTTCAGCTGGGCGGAAGACGCAGGGCTCCGGGAAGGGCTGCTCTGCGGCGCGGTGGACGGTGTGCTGCTGGTCCTTGAGCAGGTTGCGACGTATATCGGGTGAGTATCTTACATCTCCACCTTGAATGTCTTCTGTAGGCACTTTGCTAACAAGCCTCCACCCACTCGCAGATACGCAGAGAAACACCCAGAAGAGCTGCTGACTGACTTTCCGAACACAAGCCTTGCCGGGCTGGGAATTGGCCTGCTCGCGTCCACCGCAATCTCACTCTCCTCGACGCTGGCCGACCTGCCTCGCGCCGGAGCCGACGCCGTCCGTCTCGCCTTTCGCCTGGGCATCCATGTCCAGAGCGTCTCGGGCAACCTGGAAGCGCGCGAGCTGTCTGAGCACCCAGACACATGGGCGTATGTCGTGCACCACGTCGACCCGGAGTCCGCACAGAAAGAGCTCGACGCTATCCACGCGGCCCAGGAGGTCCCCGACACTGGCAAGATCTTTCTCAGCGCCGTCAGCCGCACGTCCGTCACCATCAGCGGCCCGCCAGCCAGGCTAAAGGCGCTTTTCAACACGTCGGATTTCTTCCGCGACGCCAAGTTCATTCCGCTGCCGGTGTATGGCGGGCTGTGTCATGCGAAGCATATCTATGGACAGAGGGATGTGCAGAGTATTGTTCACGGTGGCTCTGACTCCACCTCCAGCTCTTTGGGAACTGTTGGCGCAGGCGCAAAGGCATGGCCGGCCACGCCGGTCTACTCAACAAGCACGGGGTCGTACTACCAGGCGAAGGATGCTGCCGAGCTGTTTGAGGCCGTTGTCTCGGAGCTCCTGACGCAGCCGATCTACTGGGACCGCGTCGTGGACAGTGTGGTCCAGCGAGTGCAGGAGGACACGGCGGGGGCGTCGGAACTAACGCTCTACACCTTCGGCAACTCGATCCCCCTAAATGACCTGATCACCGCGGTGCAGAGCCATACCACCACCGCGGCAACAGGCACGCACGCCGAAGTCTCGACCACCAACCTCATGGCCTGGCTCACACAAGGCTCGCCCAGCGACACAACCCCCCGCAGCCCGGCGCAGTCCAAGCTCGCCATCGTGGGCATGTCCTGCCGGCTCCCGGGCGGCGCCACCAACACGGAGAAGTTCTGGGCGCTCCTCGAGCAGGGGCTGGACGTGTCGCGGCAGATCCCCGCGGACCGGTTCGACATCAGCACGCACTACGACCCCACGGGCAAAGACCTCAACAAGACAATGACGCAGTACGGCTGCTTCATCGACGAGCCGGGCCTGTTTGACGCGCCCTTCTTCAACATGTCCCCCCGCGAATCCCAGATCGTGGACCCGCAGATGCGCCTCGCCCTCGTTACCGCGTACGAGGCCCTCGAGCGCGCCGGGTACGTGGGCAACCGCACGGCCGCGACGCAGCTGCAGCGCATCGGCACGTTCTACGGCCAGGCTGCTGACGACTACCGCGAGGTCAACCAGGGCCAGGAGGTTAGCACGTACTACATCCCCGGCGGGTGCAGGGCGTTTGGGCCCGGGCGGATCAACTACTTCTTTAAGTTTGCGGGGCCCAGCTATAGCATTGACACGGCGTGTTCGTCGGGGCTGGCGGCGGTTGAGGTGGCGTGCCAGGCGCTGTGGAATGGGACGGTCGATATGGCGGTTGCGGGGGGTGTGAATGTGTTGACGAACCCGGATGGCTTCACGGGGCTGTGCAACGGCCATTTCCTGACCAAGGGGCATAACGCGTGCAAGACGTGGGATGCCACGGCTGATGGCTACTGTCGCGCTGACGGGATTGGGAGTCTGGTCATCAAGCGGCTGGAAGACGCTGAGGCGGACAATGACAATATCCTCGGTGTGATTCTGGCGGCGGGCACGAATCATTCGGCAGAGGCTGTGTCCATCACCCACCCGCATGCTGGTCATCAGGCATATCTCTCCCGGCAGGTTCTGCGTCAAGCGGGCGTTGACCCCCTGGATGTGTCGTATGTCGAGCTCCACGGGACAGGGACCCAGGCCGGCGACCACGAGGAGATGCAGGGCATTCTCGACGTGTACGCGCCTCCTGCCGGCCACAAACACCGGGGCAAGACTCAACCTTTGCATATCGGCGCCGTCAAGGCGAACGTCGGACACGGCGAGTCCGTGGCAGGCACGACGGCGCTGATCAAGGTGCTGCTGATGCTGCAGAAGAACGCGATCCCGCCACACATCGGCATCAAGACCGCGATCAACCCGCGCTTCCCGACGGACCTCGACAAGCGCAACCTGCACATTCCGTTCGAGCTGACCCCCTGGCCGTCTGCGAGGGAGTCGGGCAGGAAGCGCCTGGCGGCCGTCAACAACTTCGGCGCCGCGGGCGGCAACACCACCATGCTCCTGGAGGAAGCGCCGATTCGCGAGATCAGCGAGCCGGACCCACGCCAGACGCACAGTGTCGCCGTCTCGGCGAAGGTCAAGGCGTCGCTGACGGGGAATATCCAGCGTCTGGTCGCGTATCTGGAGGAGCATCCCGAGACGAGCCTGGCGGATCTGTCGTATACGACTACGGCCCGTCGCTACCACCACACACACCGTGTGGCGATTTCCACCTCTAGCATTGACCACCTCAAGAAGCAGCTGAAGAGCATCTTGGAGAACGCCAAGGTCGACGCCATCAAGCCCGTGGGCAAGTCCGGGCCTCCGCCAATTGCCTTCAGCTTCACCGGGCAGGGCGCCTCGTACAAGTCCATGAGTCTCGAGTTGTACCGCGATGTGCCCTCGTTCCGCGAGTGCATCCAGCACCTAGACTCAATCGCCCAGGGCCAGGGCTTTCCTTCGTTCATCCCAGCCATTGACGGGTCCCACCCCAAGGACCACGCACACTCTGCCGTCGTGACCCAGCTCGCCCTAGTCTGCACGGAAATCGCACTCGCCAAGTACTGGGCCTCGTTGGGCGTCAAGCCCGACGTGATCATCGGCCACAGCCTGGGCGAGTACGCAGCCATGCACATCGCAGGCGTCGTGACAGCCAGCGACACAATCTTCATGGTCGGCCGGCGGGCCCAGATGCTCGAGGAGCGCGTCCAGAGCGGCAGCCACACCATGATGGCCGTGCGGGCGAGCCTGGCCCAGATCACCGAGAACGCCGAGGGCAAGCCGTACACCATCGCGTGCCTCAACGGGCCCTCGGACACCGTGCTCAGCGGGACCAAAGAGCAGATGGACAGCATCGCGACCTCGCTCCAGAAAGCCGGATTCCAATGCATCAAGCTGGATGTGGCCTTCGCCTTCCACTCAGAGCAGATGGACCCGATCCTAGACGACTTCGAGCGCCTGGCCTCCACGGGGGTCATCTTCCACGAGCCACACCTCCCCATCATCTCGCCGCTGCTGGGGAAGGTGATCTTCGACGGCAGCACGCTGAACGCGGCGTACGTGCGGCGCGCGACCCGCGAGCCCGTCGACTTCGTCGCCGCGCTGCAGCACGCCGCCAAGGTGTCCACCGTCAGCGACGACACGGTGTGGATTGAGATCGGGCCGCACCCGGTGTGCACGGGGTTCGTCAAGGCGACGCTGCAGCTGCCGGCCGGTGGACCACTTCTCGCGCTGCCGTCTATGCGCCGCGGTGACGACAACTGGAAGACTGTGGCCGAGAGCATGGCGGCGCTGCACCTGGCGGGCGTGGAGGTGGGCTGGAACGAGTTCCACCGCCCGTTTGAGCGCCGCTTGCGTCTGCTCGACTTGCCCACGTATGCGTGGAACGAGAAGACCTACTGGCTACAGTATACGGGCGATTGGTGTCTGACCAAGGGGAATACGTTCTATGGGGAGGCCAAGGCGACGGCGACGGTGCCAAAGCCGCTCCCGGCGAGTGAGATGCAGACGACGACGGTGCAGCAGATTGTGCTGGAGGAGGTTGATGCTGCTGCTGGGGCGGGCACGGTCGTCATGCAGTCGGACTTGATGCAGAAGGATCTGCTGGCGGCTGCGCATGGGCATAGCATGAATAACTGCGGTGTGGTTACGTCGGTGAGTGCTTGGTTTTTTTTTTCTCTTTCTCTTTCTATTCAACATGCATGGACTAATCCTAATCCCCTCCAGTCCATCCACGCAGACATCGCATACACCCTAGGCGGGTACCTCTACCGCAAGCTCAACCCCAAAGCCAAAAAAGACGCCCCCATCCACATGAACATCGCCAACCTCATGGTCACCAAGGGCCTGGTCGCGCAGAGCAAGACAACCACGCCGCAGCTCTTCCGCGTAACCGCCACAACAACCAACCTGTCCACGGGCGTAGCCCTAACCTGGCAGAACGTCGACGCCGACGAGCCTTTCGCCACAGCCACAATCCACTACACACCCTCGGCCTCCACATGGCTGCAGTCCTGGTCCCCGCTGGCACACCTCATCCACAGCCGCATCGACGCCCTGGAACACCTCGCAACCGCCGGCAAAGCAAGCCGCTTCACCCGCAACATGGCCTACACGCTCTTCGCCAGCAACCTCGTCACCTACGCCGACAAATACCGCGGCATGCAGTCGGTCGTGCTGCACGAGCTGGAGGCCTTCGCGGACGTGACGCTCACACCACACGAGAGCAGCGGCGTGTGGACAGTCCCCCCATACTTCATTGATAGCGTCGCGCACCTGGCGGGCTTCGTGATGAACTGCTCCGACGCCATCGACACGGCCAACAACTACTGCGTCACGCCCGGGTGGGAGGCCATGCGCTTCGCGCGCCCGCTGACCCCCGGCGCCAAGTACCGCTCGTATGTCAAGATGATTCCGACGGCGGACGATCCAACCGTCTACTTTGGCGACGTGTATGTCCTGGACGCGCACGACGGCGCCATCGTCGGCCTCGTCAATGGCATTCAGTTCCGCAGGTACCCGCGCATTCTACTCAACCGCTTCTTCTCCCCGCCGGATAAAATGGCGGCCATTGAGGGGAAGCCTGCCGCCTCGGCTGCAGCTGCGCCGGCGCACGCTCAGCCCGTGCCAAAGAAGGTGCCGGCACCTACCACGCCTGCTCCTGCTCCAGCTCCAGCTCCAGCACAGGCACCAGCACCTAAACCGGCTCCTTTAGCTGAAGTGCAAGCTCCGGCCGCCGCTGCTCCAGCGGCGGACAGCACGACGGCGCGGGCGATCGAGCTCATTGCGAACGAGGCCGGGCTGGACCTTGCGGACATGGAGGACGGGGCGGCATTTGCGGACCTGGGCGTGGACAGTCTGATGTCGCTGGTCATTGCGGAGAAGTTCCGGACGGAGCTGGACGTGAAGGTCAGCGGGAGCCTGTTTCTGGACTACGAGACAATTGGCGACCTGAAGGAGTGGCTGGATGAGTATTACAGCTAGATTAGACTACGGGGTTACAGGAGGCAGGCTGGGGAGACATAGATTGACAAACAACCTTAGTGTATTATTGTTGTTATAGTGATAGTGTATTTGATCAATAATTCTGCGATTACGTTGAAAGCCTTCCTGTGTCGCTGTATTTTGGAGTCACCTGCAAACCCGCTTTGGTGTAGTGACGCCCACACCTAGATAGCCAGTACTTCTAGCACTAAGAAGCCACGCGACCGAGTATATATACAAGGTTTTAGCTCTTGACGTACCGAAATGATATGTCTAAGTAGGAATCAGCTAGATAGGGTAGGGTAGGAACATCACATATGCCTATCCACATATCAAGGCATCATTGCTTGTCTACAGCACTCGAGTCGTACGGGCTCGTAGCGTAGTCTCGTCCATTCTATTCTCCATCGCAGGTGCATTAATGGAATCAAGCCAATACACCTGCAGATGCGCTCTATCTCCCGAGCCTTGGATATCCCGAACAATGGCCCGATGAGACGGACGTCCATTAGGGCTAGCCCGGAATCTCGGAGGGTTTGCCCGTGCGCTGTGTATGGGCTCTACGAGGGTTCAAGAGTACTATTCAACGGCTTCGACCACTGAAGCGCACATCCAATTCATCCAGTCCACCTCCAAAATCTCTACAGCAGCCACCTGCTCCCTCCTCCAAGATGGCCACCTCAACCACCACCACCCAGACCACCCCCTCAACCTCGGACAAGATCTTCGCCCAAGACGACTCCTTCTGGGCCACCTACTCACGCGGGCGCCCCCAAGTCCCCCCGGCCTTCTGGGAGCGCATCTTCGCCTTCCACGCCGCAAAGAACAGCCCCTTCAACACCGTGCACGACATCGGCGCCGGCAACGGGCCGTACGCACGCAATCTCCGCGCGCGCTTCACCCACGTCATCGTCTCCGACATCGTCGCGGAGAACATCCGTCTCGCACAGGCGCGGCTCGCCAACGAGCCAGAGGGCGGCTTCACCTTCCGCGCGACGGCGCTCGAAGACGCGGCCGACATCCCCTCCGCCAGCCTCGACATGGTCTTCGCCGCGAACGTGATGCACTTCGCTGAGCCGCAGGACGCCGCGATGGCGACGCTCGCGCGCACCCTCAAGCCCGGCGGGACGTTTGCGGCGGCGCTGTTTGGGCCCGCGCGCTTCCGCGATCCGCTGGTGCAGGATCTCTGGGAGCGCATTAGCTACCAGGGGGGGAGGGAATTGTTGCGTGTTTCGCAGGATCCGGAGCAGGTGGCGCGGGTGATGGCGCGCACGCAGGACGCGTATAATGTGGCGCCGTTGGATGGGGCGCTGTGGGGGGGTGCGGTGCGGATCCGCGTGAATATGGGG
>RHLP01000164.1:0-41014 GCA_003719405.1 Aspergillus incahuasiensis | reverse complement strand
ATCCAGGGGGCAATGGAGATCCAGGCTGGGGGGGTGTCGGCGAGCAAGATAGTCGTGCAGTTGTGATAGTGCTGATAATACGGACTTATGCTAACTCCGTCCGCTCTCTTCCTTCTCTTCTTTGCTTCTTCCTTCGCCTCTTCGCTTCTTCCTTCGTGTTCTCTTCCATCTTCTTTGCTTCTTCCCCCTCCTCTACCAGCCAAACCATGGGTAGCCGCGGCCCTGGGCATAGCGCTCCGTACGGACAGGCTTGCCTGCATTGCTTCAGGTCCAAATCAAAATGCGTTAGTTGTGGCGACGGCTCCGGCTGCGAGCGATGTCATCGTCTCAGCAAGGAGTGCACCCCCTCCGATTCATTTCGCCGACGGTCCAAAAAGCCTGCGAATGACGCTGCCAGATTCTCGCAACTTGAAAGCCGCATCAATGTTCTTGTGTCGCTGCTCCAAGATTCGCCCTTGACTACAGCGCTGCGCACCGTGCTGGGCGAGGGCAGGCAGACACAAGCTAACGCAAATAGCCTGCAACCAGCAGATCCTGCGGACGAATCGGCCGAGGACACGCCCATCCATCTCCAAACTCCCTCCTCGCAGTCGGACGCCGCCCCTGCATCCTCGGTGTGGGAGATGACCCCGGAGGAGGCGGAGGGCCATGTTGCTCTCTTCCGCGGCAAGATGCTGCGCTTCTTCGCCTTTCTGCATCTCTCGCCGGATCTCAGCGCCCACCGGCTCCAGTACGAACAGCCCTTCCTCTTCCGCGCAATTGTCACCGTGACCGCCCCGTCCACCCAGCAGAGGCTGCACCGCGGTCGGGAATTGAAACAAATGATCGCTCAGGCTGTGTTTGTTGACACGCAAACGAATGTGGATCTGCTGCTGTGTGTCATGACCTACGTGGCCTGGGGATATGATCAATTATTGAACAAGGTCGCCAGCTCGTCGCGCTTTACTCAGCTGGCCATCTTGCTGGTGGGATCCCTTCAGATGCACAAATCGGTGCCGCGCGAGGGTCATTCGGTACCGCGCGAGATACACGAAGTCCCTGTCCCTCCGCGAACCGACGACGAGACACACCAGCGTTCGTTGGAGCGGGCGCGAGCCGTCCTTGGTTGCTTCCTCTTGAGCTCGATGTAAGTTCGTCGAGAATGTAAGTCGACTGTCCTAACTGATGCAGAGTCTCCTCCTACTTTGGCGACATGGACGCCTTGCGGTGGAACCCCCGGCTGGAAGGATACCTGCGCGACATTGACGGCATTTCCCCAGCTCCTACTGACAAGATTCTGGCCCTGCAAGTGCGCCTGCAACGGGTTGTCCAGCGAGCGGTCGAGTTGCGGGATCAGCACGACGCCGATTGCATTCCGACCATCTCCCTGCTGGCCTCCTACTGTTCACAGACCCTCCAAGCCGAGTTACGCAACATACGAGCAGCTTTATCAGCAGAGCTTGAGCAAGAGGGTAACCTCACAACCCCTATCCTCCCCCCTTCTCTAACTCACTAAATAGGGATCGTCATGATGCATTTCCATTACGCCGAGCTCAGCATCTACGAAACCATGCATGCGGCCCACTCTGAGCCTTCTCCAACCCGTCCCAGTCCGCCCATTACAGCCTCCTCCGGTCCTGGGTTTGATCAGCTAGAATGTCATTGGCGGTCGCTTGACGCCATCAAGTCTTGGCTTGATATCTTCTTCTCCTTGCCCCCTGCAGCATACCTCGGGATTTCTTTCCCTATCTGGGCACAGATGGTGCGGTGCATCATGGTGCTCTATCGGCTGTCAATCTATACAAGTACCTCTTGGGACCGTCTCGCGGTGCGACGTGCCATTGACCTGCCATCTGTTTTGGATCGTATCACGGAGCTCATGAGACAAACAAGTGCCGCAGCGGGTGAAACATCGCCAGACGGTCTATTCCTGCAGTTCGCCCGCATGGCTTCCAGATTCAAGGCCTGGGCCGCAGTACGTCTGGACTTAGACCCTTCGCTGCAGCCAATACCAATGCCAGGGCCGTCCGCTGACATGACCCATACCTGGCTCGACCATGAAGATGTTGGGGGCGGAATGGCGGTCGACGACACGCAGATGCTAATGCAGTATTTCGATGTTGGCAACGATGCCTGGATTGGAGAGTTCCTTGGTGGTCTCTAGGAAGCTGCCATTGTCTTAGCCATTGTCTTATCAGGTGCTTTGATCACACCAATAAGATTCCGTCAGCAAGAATTGCCAGTAGGTGGAACGGACTCCGAACTCCGAGACTCAACGAACAAAGCACCGGAGATGTCGGATTCCTGTCGCTTCCTCTGCCTGCGCCGTCTTGCTCAATCAGTTCTCACCGTTCAAGGGGGCACGCTTGTCATATATCCCATGCACACCGACCCTTCGTTGCCTATCACACCTCTACCTTCCTCCTTTATCAATTGCAGCATCTTCTATCGTTCATCGGCATTGCAGCTGCTGCGACCTCAGATAACATGGTCGACATCCAAATAACCAACCGCTCGCCTGACGATGCTCCAGAAAACAAATTCCACGGGGAGATCTCGTCCCCAATCCCCAGCGAAGAAGGCGATGAGAAGGCTTGCACCCAAGAGGGGCAACCTGAACCGTTTGTGCATGAGTATGTCCAAGGAATAACCGCGATGATCATCATCATCCCTACGACGCTCGTCTACTTCCTCCTCATGCTCGATGGGTCTATAATCTCTGTGGCGATTCCCGCCATCACCTCCAAGTTCGATTCGCTGCTCGATATCGGCTGGTAGGAGCTTCCTCTCGACCATTTATATTCTTATGCTAAGGTTCAGGTACGGCGGAGCGTACCAATTAGCCAGCTCGGCCTTCCAGCCTCTTAGCGGCAAGATCTACACCTACTTCAGCACAAAGGTACGTATCCAGTCCTTCCCCAACACCTTGCCGTGTTATTTAATAAAACCAGTGGTCTTTCCTAGCCTTCTTTGCGGTCTTTGAGATAGGCTCGGCTCTCTGCGGTGCCGCCCAATCCTCCAACATGCTGATTGTCGGTCGAGCCATTGCTGGTCTAGGATCTTCTGGTCTCATGAATGGCGCTTTGACTATCATTGCAGCCATCCTTCCTCCACACCGCCAGCCCATCGTCATGGGCATAAATGTTGGCTTGGGGCAGATTGGCATCGCATGTGGACCCCTTATTGGCGGTGCCTTCACCCAGTACGTTTCGTGGCGATGGTGTATGTCCTTCTGTCCAGCGCGTGATTAAGAACTGACCAGAACAGGCTTCTACATCAATCTCCCACTCGGGGCCGTGGTTGCCGGCCTTCTTGTCCTTGTCAATATTCCCGAAGCCCAGTACAAGCCTCCAGCGGGTGAGGTATTTCGCACAGCCATTCAATCGCTTGACCTGCCAGGGTTCATTCTCATCGCCCCCGCAGCCATCATGTTTTTTCTAGCCCTCCAATGGGGCGGTAACCAGCACCCGTGGGGTAGCTCTGTTGTTATAGGACTGTTTGTTGGGGCAGCGGTAACATTCCTTGTTTTCCTGGCATGGGAATATCGGCAAGGCGATCAAGCCATGGTTCCATTCAACATGCTGAAGATGCGAATTATCTGGTCAGCGTCGGCTACCATGTTCTTCTTCATGGGCGTCTTGTTTACTGCAAACTACTACCTACCTATTTACTTCCAGGCAGTGAAAGACGACTCGGCCGTTATGAGTGGTGTGCATATCTTGCCAACAATCATTGCACAGGTTGTCTTCGCCATGACCTCTGGCGCAATGGGTAGGTCTCCCCTTCTTCGACTCTAGCAAGTCTAACTTCGCGGTGTGCACAGTGGAGGTACTCGGCTACTATCTCCCATGGGTGGTGAGTGGGACGATCATAAGCTCGATTGCCTACGGCCTCCTCTCCATGCTGTCACCCTCCACTTCCGTTGCACGTTGGATAGGCTTCCAGATCCTATACGGAACGGGCTGCGGTGCCGCCGCGACGGGGGTAAGCTTCCCCTGCTCTCTCACGCTCACTTCCTGAAAGTCCGCTGAACACAGCCAGTCCTACATCGCAATCCAAAACCTCGTTCCAGCGCCCCAAATCCCGGTCGCCATGGCAATCATGATCTTCTGCCAGAACCTCGGCGGCGCTGTCTTTCTCATTGCCGCGCAAACGATATTCAGTAACGTCCTGCGCAAGGAGATCGAAGACAAGGTGCCGGGGGTCAATGCAGAGGTCATTATTGCCGCCGGCGCACGGTCCATCCGGGATCTCGTCTCCGGAGACCAGTTGGCGCTGGTGCTCGATGCTTACAGCACCGCGATTGACAACGTGATGTACCTAGGGGTCGGGATTGCGATGGCCTCGTTTGTGTTTGCTTGGGGGCTGGGGTGGAAAGATATCCGGGTGGCGAAGAAGAAGAAAAGTGGCCAGGGACAGGTCTGATTCCAGGCAATGTTTCGGCACATTTGATGATACTCTTATATAATTTTGATGCTACATCAACAATCCCAGAGGCTATGTGACAGTACAGGGAGGATACTAGAAGTATTTCAGCCCGCGGCAAATACATTTTTAAACACTTTCCTATTTAAATACAGATATAGTGTCCGCTGACTGTATTGACTCCACTTGCAACGTCAAGGAATGGCAATACCTCCTTCAAACAAAATGCTGGAGGAACGTGTCCGGCATGACTTGGCCCTCGCGCGCTTCAGCAACAACGGGCCAAGTAGTACCTTGTAAAAAGAAGAGATAAGAGCTTCATAAAAGGCTACATTACTACTAATAAAGGTTAAAATAAACAGCAATAGCTTTAGGTAGTAAACTTTTAGTTGATAATCTGGAGGTTACTCCATGCCCATGAAGTGTAAGGGGAATCCGCAGCGAAGAGACCATATGCATGATCACCTATAACCAAGCCCACCCCAGCGTCAACGTCGCGTAGCAGGGCCCGGATCAAGGCACAAGTGAAAATAGTGCACCTGGCGGGATGTAATGCCGATACCAATCCTGACTGGATCTGGGCAGTCTCGGCTTCCTGGGCATCGCCATAGACAGCGTCCAGCCCAGAGAGCCCAGCGCAGGAGAGTTTGCACTGCCCACCATATCCCAATCTATATGAAGTACAAGTCAACTAGCCGCATCCCATTCCTTTGCCAGCCCCTCACATGCCAAGCCAAGCCACGATATATACAAGTCGCTCAACTCAAACCCGACTCGTCTCCTCGCCCGCACAATACGGGCTCTTCCGTCTCATCCTCGCACCCCAAACCCAAAGCATCCCCGGCGCCAGCAGCCCCAGTCCCAAACTCACAAACGCGAGGAGACTATTGCCCCAGCCAAGCCCCAGAGCCCTGTACAGGCTATCCGCGAACAGAGGGAAGCTGAACCCCGCCATCATGCGCACGAACGCCGTGACCCCCGTCGCGCTCGCGGCGTAGCGGGTATACGCGTCGAGAACGTACGTCTGGCAGCACTGGAAGCAGATGATCAGCCCGATTGCGAACAGCGCGGCGCCGAGGTTGGGGAGGATCCAGTGTGTCTGGGACTCGGCGGTCCAGCCGTAGATGAAGAGCCCGATGGGGACCATTAGCCCGCCGGGGATCATCAGGGGGGCGCGGTATTCGGGGCGGCCGGTGTCGCTGTAGTACGTCGAGAGGCGCTCGTAGACCTGCACTGGTTGGCCTTGACTTGGTATCCGGATTTGGTAGGGGGCCTACCAGATCGATGAGCCGGCCGCAGAACTGCAACCCAATCACGAACCCAACTCCGAGCGAGATATAGTTGAGGCTCGCGGTTCCCTTGTCTTGATTGTATCTTCCCTCCCAGACGGTGGGAAACGAAGCGAGCCTGTAAATGTGCATCTCAGCATACACCTCTAACGAAGGGTTCCCCAGAAACATACACGAGATACATCAGCCCATACTGATACCCCCGGAACAGGGCAATGGCTTGGATAGCAGGCTGCGTAAACAGCATCCGAAACGGCCGCACGAGGTTCTTCCTCAGGAGCTGGGGGAACGTGCGGTCCGGCTCGTCGTACTCGGTGTACAGCATCTCATTCCCCGTCTCGCGCTGCAGCCTCTTCTTCTTCGTCGCCAGAATCGTGGGCGCGTACGTTTCGCGCAGGAATAGGAACGCCAGCACCTGCACCAGGGCGTCGGCCATCGAGACGATCCAGAAGATCCACCGCCAGGACAGGTACTGTGTTAGGTAGCCGCCGGCTGGTGCGTGTGCTTTGTTAGCTGCCTTTGCCTTTTGTCTGAAGAGGAAGATGATTAGGGTAAGAGCGTGTATCCATACCGATGGGCCCAATAGCCGGGCCGAGGAAGGGCATCACGCCGTAGACTGCGCTTGCGGCGCCCCTCTCGTTCTTCCGCCAGCAGTCGCTCAGCACGCCGCCGCCAATCTAACAGACCATCAGACTCTCACCACTGCTCCAAGAGTCGAGGTAGGTACATACCGCCTGAGGCGCGCTCCCACCCAGCCCACTCAGAAACCGAAACACAAGCATCTGCTCACGCGACGTCGCGAACCCGCAGACCGTGTTGAAAACCAGATACAGCATGTTGGCCGACTGCAGGACCACGACGCGCCCGTACATCTCCGACAGCGGGGCCAGGATAAACGGGCCCAGCGCGTAGGCCAGCAGGAAGATTGACATGACCAGGTACCGCTCAATGTCAGAGGTAATGGTGAACTCGTCCGCGATCTCGCTCAGGGCCGGCGCCACCATCGTCGACGAGACGGGCGAGATGAAGGTGAAGCACGAGACCAGCAGCGTCGCGGACCACTTGCGTGCATTGCTCCAGTTTAGAGGGTTGGCTGGGTCGCTGGGACAGGACCAGGTTACCTGGACTGGATGAGCTGGTGTGTCAGGGTATACAGATTTAAGGGGATGTTCCGTACCAGCGTTGGCTCGTTTTCTGGTGCGAGCGTGATCAGGAAGGCGTCCTCGCTGCCGATGACGGACCGCTGCTCTGTCTCCTGTAGCGAGTGGATGTCTTCGCGGCTGGGGGTTAAGAACAAATAAGTCATTGCAGCGAGTGTAGTCAAGCGAATGTCGTGGTGTGCTAGTAAGCGAATCATCTGTAGTAGAAAAATGTTGTCTTGTTGTGCCCGACATCACGACTTCGAGATCTTTATACCTCCCCCGTCAAGGTTGCTGGCGTACTGGCATCACCGCAACAAAATCCATCTGCGGATTCTCTTGCTCCCTCAGCTACTTGGCTGCGGCGCAGGGACAGCCTCATGCCTTGGGGTTCGAAGAGTGGCTTGCCAAGTTACAAGGCAGCAATGTACCAAACCCTCAATCAAAGACACGACCATGCGGAGGTATCTAAGCCACAAGCGTGAACTGAGCTCGTGGAAGAACGATCGACGCTAATTATACCCTGCAATATAATAGGTCCAGCTAAGGACAGACATCGCCTACCCCAGGACCCTGGATCGGGCTGTAGATCTGGGCTCTGCAGGCCAAGCACGCCCGGCGAGAGGCAGCCGGATATCAATTTTTAGAACTCCACACACATCGTTCGTTGAGGATATGCCAGATGCCATCTTGTCGCTGATAGATGGTGTTTTTTCTGGAAGGATGGGGCGGTGCGGTCTCAGAACCCTTGGTCCATGGGTGAAGCTGGAGGCTGGACAGGATCACTGTCTGCAGTAGCTAGTCGTAGAGGAATTGGCAGATCTCCGGATGATTGTTTGGGAAAGCGAGCTCGTCATGAGAAGGGAAATGGTTTCGCAGAATCAGTGGAGTGGGCCTCGAGAAGTCTATAAGAAGCGCCCCCGGTCACTTAGGGTTGGTATATCCTCACATCTCAACTGCCTCAATCAAACGACACTCGTTCATCACTACACTTGTTGCCACTCATCACTTCCTCCATTCGTTCTTGCCTCTCCACTCACCGCCATGAAAGTCCTCGTCTGCCCATCCGGTTTCAAAGGAAGCGTGAGCCCGGAGACTGCAGCCAACTGCATCGAAGCAGGCATCTTGCAAGGCATGCCGGAGGCCTCAGTCCGAATGGTCCCTCTCGCAGACGGCGGCGAGGGCTTCGCCCACGCCCTAGTCGCAGCCACAGGAGGATCCATCCGTCGCTGCCGCGCCACAGGCCCTACCGGCGCGCTTATCGACTCGTTCTACGGCATCCTCGGCGGCAGCGCACCCAAAACAGCCGTCATCGAGATGGCAGCCGTGGCCGGGCTAAGCCTGGTCCCTCCCCACCGCCGCAACCCCTGCCTGACCACCACGTTTGGGGTCGGGCAGCTGATCGCGGCCGCGCTGGACGAGGGCGTCGCGCGAATCATCATCGGATGCGGCGACTCCGGGACCAGCGACGGCGGAGCCGGGATGCTGCAAGCGCTAGGGGCGCGGTTCATCGACCGCGATGGGGGAATCCTCCCAGACGCAGGCGGCGGCCAGTCTCTGCTCTCTCTTGCCGGCGTTGACGTTTCCGCGGTGCACCCCGGACTGAAAGACGTCGGCATTGAAGCCGTCTGCAACTGGCGGAACGTCCTCTGCGGGCCGCAGGGGGTTGCCCGGGTGTACGGTGCGCAGAAAGGCGCGACGCCCGCGCAGACCGAGCTGCTTGCTGCCGCGCTGGAGGCTTATGCGGTTGTCATCCATCGCACGTTGGGAGTCGATATCTCGGATGCGCCGGGCAGTGGTGCGTCCGGCGGACTAGGAGCAGGCTTGCTTCTGATCGGGGCCAAGCTTCGTCCAAGATATGAGGCTTTGATGGAATATTTCCACTTAGATGACATCTTCGCCGACTGCGACCTGGTTGTGACGGCGGAGGGGGCGATCGACGAGCAGACCCCGCGGGGCAAGATCCCCGCCGAGGTGGCATTGCGGGCAAAGAAGCGAGGTATCCCGGTTATTGTCCTCGCTGGCACGGTTGGTGTTGGGGCCCGGATTAACTATGGTGTTGGGATTGATGCATTTGCTTCGATTCTGCAGCGGCCGTGCACGCTTGAGGAGGCGATGGACGAGACGGAGCGGCTTTTGGCGGAGGCTGCAGAGGCTGCGATTCGCATGGTTGCTATAGGAAGGGGTCTCAGATAGGATGGTAGTATAGCATTTAGCGATGGTTGTGAATGGATGGATTTTGAGTAACGGCGCTTGTTGTCATGCAAACACGCCTGTTGTGCCAAAATATATGCTTCCAGCGTTTAGGCAGCGATCAGGCAGAGAGCAGGGCTTCCACGTACTTAACCGTCCTTATTCCTGATAAAAGAACGCAGAACGACACTTAGGCATTCCAGCAAAGCCACTGAAGATGAACAGTATCCCTCTCATCCTCCGCCTCCCCGACGAGCTGCTGGAGACGATCTTCCGCCACGCATCCGCCACCCTGAGCAGAAGGAGGAGTTTCTTGCAAGGCACGGCGATAATGTTCTATAGTAATGATATAATTCCGAGGTCTATCACAGGTTCTGGAGATACTCTCCTTCCGCATAAAGGCTCCCATACGTCCATTCGTTGAGGGTACCTGGAGCCACGTAGCTAGCTAATGAGATAAACAAACTTGAGGTACAGCAATGCGCTATATACAATAAACGAATACAGAATCGAGAGGTTATGGGCTCGACAGCCTTCATCCACCTAAACAATTCAGACACCATGCAGGTGCCAGAGGGCTATACACCATCCATTCATGCAAGCTCACACTCAATCAGCGACTCGACGCCGCGCTGGGCCGTCCAGACGCCCACAACCCGCAACCCAGCCGACTGCAGCAGCGCCCGCCAGTGCCTCTCCGTGCGCTCCCCCGAGCCGATCTGCATCATGATCAGATCAAGACTCGTCGTCTCCCAGTACGCGCCAGTATCCGGAATCACATTCTCATTGACCAGCAGCTTGCTGTACGCCGGGCGCATGGCCGCGACGAGATTCGCGAGGATCCCGCGACACAGCTCATCCGGCCAGTCGTGCAGCACCGAGTGCATGTAGTACGCGCGCGCGCCTTTCACCGGCTGTTCGGTGAAGAAGTCGTGCGCGGTCACTTCGATGGAGGGGTGCAGGGCTTTGACGGACGAGACGACCTGCGGCAGATCCTGCAGCACGAGGCGCCCCGGAGCGTCCGGCCACTTCTGGCGGAAGTCTTGCAGGTCGTGCCCGAAGCTGCCGCCGACGTCGACCAGCAGGACCTCGTCCTGTCCGATTGCGGCGCCGTCAATGAGCTGCTCCTGCACGGGGTAGAACCCCGGGTCCATCCAGCGCGCGCGGCCTTGTGCGTACACTCCCATGTGGTTGTTGAAGCGCTTTGCCGTGACGGGCTCCTGCTGGACGTGTCCGAAGAAGCCCATGTCGGTGTTGTATCCCAGCTGGAAGGCTGTCTCTGCGGCGCTGGTGGGGTTGCGGTAGTTGGTTTTCTCGAGGAAGGCTGGGAGGGCGAGGATGCCCATTGTGAAGCGGGATGTCCTGTGGTTGTCAGCTATGTTGTTGGCAAATGGCCGTGGTAAACGCGTACATGAGTGGAAAGGCATCGCTGTATTTCTCGACGGTCAGCACTTTCGAAAACCCAGTTGGGCTGTACGCGTCGCATCCGGTCTCGATAATGACCCCCATCGCGGCCAGGTGCTTCATGATGCGGCCTGGAGGTTGAAAAATTGTCAGCTATTGTAGGGTAGCTTTAGGAACGCTGGACGGAGCATTAACGCACCCAGCAGCTCTGGCTCTGCGCCCGTTGTCTCAGCCAGCTCTGCGACCGTCTTCGACTCATCGTTTGTCCCAAGCGCATTGAAGAGGTCCAGTTGAACGGCAGTTTCAAGAGCAGCATAACTAGTCGACTTTCGCATACGTCAGCCCATCGACTGCAGCTGCCAGCAGCGGTCACTCGGTCAATGCGACATACCTCAGCCCAGCAATGGCGGATGATAGCCTCACGCGGAGTCTCGAGCGCATACACCAGAGACCTGGCAGCCTCCAGCAACTTCAACCGGGCCTCGGGCTCTGCGCCGAGGAATTGCTTGCCCGACGAAGCAATCTCGTCGAGGAGCCCGGGGACCTGGGCGGGCAGGTTGGGCGAAACGGCTAACTCGTCGACTTTAATGGGCTTGCCATTGACACTCCCACTGGAATGGCCGTTGGAGCTTCCGTTGAAGGGCTTCTCAGTATGAGGCATGCTGGCAGTGCGGTACAATAATACAACAAGAAGAAAGGAACAATGGGATTGTATTCCCGGGGCAGATGCAGTGAGACGCGATGCAATGCAGCAAGCCTTCACCCCTGACAGGGATGAATCAGGCCAGACCAGACCACCGCAGATACTAACGCTGCAGCGCAGTCTACACGAGGCAATGGCAGCGGCGCCGGTGGTCATGCCATGCCCTAACGCGACACTAAGCAATCCTTCGGCCCGCGCTGAAGCGGCCGTTGGGGGCGCCCATCTCCACCAGCAGGTCCACCGTCTCCAATATCGATGCAATGCGGGCGCTGAGAGACTCCGAATGTTCCTGAATTTTGAGAGCATTGACGCCACCCGCGCAGATTGGCGGGCGATGGCAGGCGATGCCCTAGTCGGGGGCTTGGATTGGCCGTGTCGTTCCATAGCGTGCTAGGCCTGCAGCGATCGGCCTAAGCGATGCAATCATGCGTTCTTTGTCCTGCTTTCCTTGCTGGCAGTCTTACATAAAGGCGGGCTTGACTCGAGCGCGCGGCGCCGCTGCTGGCGTACTCCGTACTTTTCGCGCATTCACCCCCCTGTCACCCGGTCCCGACACAATGGACGCCGACTTTGTGTGCCAGACGAAAGGGCCGCGCATTCTCGGCGTCTTCTGGGCGTTCTATACCGTCAGCGTGCTGATGGTCTCAGCACGTCTGTACATCCGGGCGCGATGGCTGCGGAATATCGGACTCGATGACTACATCGTCGGGGTATCAATGGTAAGTGACCTCAATTCGCCGCTGTAACTGCGCGTCCGTCGCTAACAACGTAGGGTAGGTTATGCTGACCTGCTACACCATCATCACGACCGTCAATGTCGGCCTCGGATTCGGAAAGCATACCTCGGTGATCACAGAGTACTGGGGCGCGGGCCGGCTGACCAAAGTGCTGCTGATCAACTACGTCGACTTCGCCTTCGGGATCATGTCCTTCACGACGCCGAAACTGGCCATCGCCGCGCTGCTGAATCGGATCATGAACCCGGGCAGGTTCCACCGCGTCTGGCTGTGGGCGCTGACAGGGCTGGTCTTTGTCTCGTCGTCCATCTGCATCATTGTCCTGTTCACCATGTGCGACCCGCCCGAGGCGCTGTGGAAGCCGGAGCTCATGGCTGCTGGAGCTACTTGCCGGCCGAACCGGATT
The DNA here is from genome assembly GCA_003719405.1 of Aspergillus incahuasiensis. Classification (NCBI taxonomy): domain Eukaryota; kingdom Fungi; phylum Ascomycota; class Eurotiomycetes; order Eurotiales; family Aspergillaceae; genus Aspergillus; species Aspergillus incahuasiensis. The sequence continues at coordinate 28,739 of RHLP01000164.1, read as the reverse complement.
CTGGTGGGATATGCCATTTTCACTGGAGGTATGTCGCCCGGCGTGTCTCTCTAGCGTACCGGGGCTCATCAGCGAGATAGCTGTATCCGGGTTCGCGGACTTATACCTCGCCATCTACCCGGCTGTTGTCTTGATGGGGCTGCAGATCACGCTCAAGAAGAAGCTTGCTTTGTGCGCGGCGCTTGGTATGGGTGCCGTGTAGGTATCCACTGTTACTGCAGGACGAGCAAGACCTAATCCATAGTAGGGCATGCGCGATGGCGATTGTAAAGTGCTTCCAGCTTCCGAGTCTCTACAATACTTCCGACTCCACATGTATGCCACCCCATGCTCCTGGATCCCACAGAGTGCGGCCTGCTGACAGTCAATGGCAGACGCCACCGCCGATCTCGTCATCTGGACTAGGTGAGTCCCCAACTCCTACACTACACCGCACTACTTTCCTTACCCCCCGGCTAACAGCACCAGCATCGAATCCAACATCATAATCATGGCCTCGTGCATCCCGACCCTCGGCCCTCTGTACGAGATGCTCCTAGGCCGACGCTCCTGGAGCTCGAACCAGCACTACTACTACAAGGACAAAGGCAGCGCGAACCAGCAGCCTCCCTTGTCTGAGCGGCACACCAAGCGGTCGAATTTCACGAGCGACAAAGACGCCGACCTTTTCACGACCAATATCGGGACAACCCGCGAAGGAAGCCAGGAGAGTATCCTGCGGCCGGACGTGGCTCAGCACGCGCATCCGGCGGGCCGCATTCAGCGGACGGACCAGGTGGTTGTTGAGTATGAGATGCGGCCGGTGGATGTTGGAAGGGCTATGTGAAGTCAAGTATGTACGGGTCTTTGGTAAAGAATGGATATGAGGGTTTTGCTGCCATGTAACAGTGCTCACGGGGGTTTCGCAGAGTAAAGGGGTGGTCTCGGGCACAGCCTGAGACTGTCTTGTGTGGTCCTTTCGACCAGCATGCTAAGCCCCAGGTAGACAAGGGTAGAATCCGTTGTCGTGATCTTGACAATGGATCGCTGATTGACCGGCGTCATTGTCCTCCGGCGCTTCCTTGATCTCGAATTCTCAGGGCCCAGTCGCAGGTCTCATAAAAGAAGGCATTCATCCCTTGCACTTCTTGCTTTGTCTATGCCCCTCATGACACTCAAACATCAAAGACTGTAAAGTCCAAAGAGCAAAGAGCTGAAAAGGCATTCAGGAACCCCCCTTTGTCTGGAGTTGTAGTCAACGGGAATACACTCAAACTATGAAAGAGCGTCAAAGAGCGCCTGTTGGATACGTGTCAGGGACATAAGGGTATGCGTGCATAAATACCTGCCAATCCCCTGCCTCGATATCACCATCATCAATCATCAACCTTGCTCATCTCCCATCTCCACTCATTCCACAGTCCAGCCAGACTACCATCGACCAAACCCCCAAACTCAACCACCCAATCTAACCCACCCACCATGTCTCCCGGCAGCTCCTCCTCCTCCTCAACCACTTTATCCAACATCCCCGCAGGTATCGACATCCGCGTGCTAACCTGCGAAATCCCCCCAAAACAAGGCGACACCATCTACGGCTTCGCCCTGGACAGCAACGGCGCGATCAGCGTCGGCGTCATGGGCGGGTACTGGAAGACGCTGGTAATTCCCAACGCGGTCTTCATCACCGCAACCCCCGAGCAGAAGCGCCAGGGGACGCTGGTAGGCTGGGACCAGATCACAGCCGCGACGGGGCGCCCAAACATCCCCAACCTCGGCGAGCAGGCGGTCGGCTGGTTCCTTGTCCCTGGCGGGGCGCAGGGCCAGGGGCTCATCAGCCAGGGCACGGGCACGGTCCACACGATTGGGGAGCTGGAGCTGACGCTCGTCAAGCCCTTTGCGAAGGACGATCCGCGCCACGCGGACAACTGGCCGCGCGGGGTGCTGGCCGGCCTGTTCCGGGAGAAGTTGGACGAGTTGAAGGAGAAGCGCAGGGCTGTTGCGGATGCGGAGAAGGCACGGCTTGACCCTGCGATTGGGCAGCTTGAGGCGTTGTTGGCGCGCATGTCGGTTGGGGATGGTGGTGGTATGGGGGAGAAGCAGGGGCAGAAGCCGAGGTAGAGTGGTTCTGTTCTGCCTTCTCACTTCTGCCGATTTTGTTAGTTATTGTTTTTATGCTTGTATTTGGTTTTGCTTTGTTGTTTAACATAGTCTGTCGTTACAAATGAATGGTTGATACTCCCCAAGACTATGCAATGATGTGCCATGTAGACTCGACCGTCTTTCCAGAACAGCAGTCTGTAGCTCCTCCGCCTTGTAAACGAGTAGAAAGCAGGTGGAATGCTGATAGGCCTTTGCTACACTGGTACTGAGTTCCGATGCGTACCCAGAGGCCTCAGGCGCGCCAGGAAAGAGTTGGTTGGATTTTGCTTGGAAGCCTCCCGAGATATAGGATGCTAAACAGCTCTTTTGGGACATGCGCAGGCCAAGATCCATAAAAGAAAAGCAAGCAGCACCGAGGAGTATCCTGCCGAGAGGAATCCTAGAACGGAGCCAAGTCCGAGCCAAATAAGGCCAACTGATTGCGGCCTGACAGAAAGCATGGAAATATCAAGGCATCCGGTTCGTGAACCCGTAAGGGTCACCGTTTGTGGAACCTATGGTACCAGACGGTGCAGCTCAATACCTGAACGTACGCCAAAAAGACATTGTCCGCCGTAGTATCGCACGAAGATTGGTTGTCTAAATGGAAAAGTGAACGAGCGTTAGTCACGCTCTGTGGCGCAGTATTCATCCAAGTCAGTCTCCACTCTCCACCGCTCCAAGCAGAGTAATGTAGCTGTGGTCATGCTGATGGATTGCTCGGAGAACTGCAGCTGGTGGGTGGATGTTGCGAGGGAAGAGAAACCATCTACTCCGCACTACCAGCTACAACTCTCCAAGACATTGAGAGCTTTAGACGCGGTGGAAGAAGATGATGAGCATGGCCGTCTTGACAGGCGCAACCGGAAACTCGGATGGCAGAAAGCTTGCCTGGACGCAAGGACCAGGCCACGCGCGCAGATCCACAATGCTTGCTGTTATTAGTCTAGCGGTGGTAGAATAAATGAAATTTGCCGGTGGAAATTGCAGGTTAAGCCGTTCGTGGGATGGACTCGGCAATTCCAAGGCGAGTGGGTCGGATAGATCAGGAACTGAACGCCGAGTTCATCGCTGCCTGCAAATTCAAATTTCGCCAGAAAAGGGGCCATGCCTGTTAACTTGCGACACATGCGTTGCTCTGCTGCGTTTCAGGGTTCAATCCCGTCGTGTCCGTTGTTGCTCGACCCCGTCTTCCTTTGACGCCATACCGCTGGCTCGACACCACCACCACCACCACCACCACCACCATGCTTCTTCCCCTCCAGTTCCTCTGGGGCGTCATCGCCCTCGCCCTCGCCCGGATCGCGTCCGCCGACGAGCAGACCGACTGCAACCCCCTCAACAGCACCTGTCCCGCCGACGCCGCGCTGGGGACCGAACATACATGGCTGTTCAACTCCACGCTCGACGACTCGCTCTGGGACATGGCCACGGGCTCGGCCGACTACAACACGGATGGCGCGAACTTCTCCATCAAGGCGGAGAACGGGTCGACGCTGCTGATGTCGAACTTCTACATCTTCTTCGGGGTGATGGAGGCGCACGTGAAAATGGCCAAGGGCGCGGGGATCATCAGCAGCGTCATCCTGCAGTCCGACGACCTCGACGAGATCGACTGGGAGTGGGTCGGCTACAACACGAGCGGCGTGCAGTCGGACTTCTTCGGCAAGGGCAACACAACCACGAGCGACCGCGGGGGGAACCACGCCGTCGCGAACGCCGACACCGAGTTCCACAACTACACCACCTACTGGGACAAGGACCGCCTGGAGTGGTGGATTGACGGCGAGCTGCGGCGCACGGTCAACTACTCCGAGCCCCTGACCGTGTACGGCAAGAACTATCCGCAGACGCCGTGCCGCGTCAAGATCAGCTGCTGGCCCGTCGGGCTGGCGTCGCAGTCGGTCGGGAACATCGAATGGGGCGGGGGTCTGGTCAACTGGACGAACCTGCCGTTCACGATGGAGGTGGCCAAGGTGCGCGTCAAGGATTTCCACACGGCCAAGGAGTACACGTACTCCGGGCACACGGGGACGTATGAGAGTATCAACGTCGTCAGGTTTGTCCCGCTTTCTCTTCCTCTTCCTCTAGCCTTGACTAAGACTAACCCCGCCAGTGGCAACTCAACCGCAAAGAAAGAGATTGAAACCGTGACGACGCCCTCCAAGACGCTGGCCGAGAAATGGGACGACCTCGGCACCGGCGCCCACATCGGAGTGTACTGCGGTGCCGCAGTGGCCGGTGCCCTGGCGGTCATCGGCTTTGTGTGGTACTGCCTGCGCAAGCGCAGACAAGGCCGTCTTGAGCGCGCCCTGGCCGAAGGATCACAGAACAACTCGGCCACGGAGCTGGACGCGCTGAAGAAGCAGTGGCGGCAGAGTGACTGGAATGCGGCGAGCTATCGGCCGTTGAATCAATAACACCCGTCGTGGTCGTTGATGTTCTGTTGTATAGTGGAGTTGTTGTATAGACGGGAACCTCTGTATAGATAACTGCATGTTAGTTGGCCTTGTTAATAGCGCACCGGGCCATGCGCTTGACTCTGAGAAATCTTTTGCTAGTTAGCTCTCCTAGGGGTGAGATCGAATGCAGCAGTCTGAACTAGTGGAGGCCTCGCGCGTGTGTACTCTGTACTCATTCTGCGTCAACACCCAATGCCAAGCAAGCTGCCGTCGACGGAGCTGGCGGGGTCACCGGCCAGGCAATGGGCACCCGTGACAACAATACCTACTGTCGAGGCGTCAGCTTTTTGCTTTCCTGGGGGGCGGATGCCAAAAGCCTGTAGAAGTCACTAGCATGTGGATTTGTCGCAGTAGTCCGGCTCATCAAACAAGTGAAGCGTCAGAGGACAGCGACGTTACCCCGCCATCCAGAGGTTGTGTCCAGAGGCAAGCACAACCATATTCATGAAGCACTTCGATTGAAAAGTGACGCCGGGAGGTCTCTGGCTCGACACGTATCGCCGGTCGGAGATGGGAGGCATCGCTGTTTTGAACCCAGTGGTCTTTCGAAGGATCTTTGCTGAGATGAGGATGACGCGCCGAGGCGAGACGGCGGAACTCATCCCCGCTCGGTCACGCGCTCTTGGCGCCAAGCATAGATCATCACCGGGTACGGCACAGTACAACACTCAGTACTCCGTATAACCTACTCTCGATTAGCTACATTCTACCTATGTCTAGAGTCAAATGTGCTTGATGAAATGAAAGGGTAGATAACTTCTAGGGGAGTGGCTTACCGATACTTCGGACTAACTCCACAAGCGACCAGCGCATTGGGGTATTGAGACCAAAATATATAAGTGGCGCAGACACATCACAGCACCGCACCCCGACTTAGAGCTGCAAGCATAGAGTGTCTTTAATAAGACAAACCATGGAGGTATATCATGAATCTTTGGCGGAGAAAGAGGGTAAAGACTCGGTATTCCAAATCCGATAGTTGGGTGGCAGCCAACTGTTGATAGCGACATTTCTCTATGATTCCTCTTATGCAGCCCACATCGCGAGCGACACAGCACATTGTCTACAAGAGTGTGGGCATTCAGTTGGCTAGGAGAGCTACGCTAGCTACCGAAAGATGAAAACAGAAAAAAACTTCATTATGCAGAAAACGCAGCAGCCACAGTCCTATTCAGAACGATATAGATATAGATATAAGAGACGAACGATAGATCAAAAACACCAAGTGCAATAAATAAACACCCAAAAGCCAGAGCAAAAAACCAAACTTACTGTTCAGCCGGCCCCTGCTTGCGAATCATCTCCTCCAAATACCCCGTCGCAAAGTTTTTCCGCCGGGGCCCGCCCTTAGGACCACGCTTGGCGGCCTCCACAGCCACCTGCACAGCCTCCAGCCTCTCCTCCATAACCCGGCGGGCCGCCTCCTCCGCACTAAGAACGCACCCCTCCGCCGCGTCCGCCTCCTTCGTTTTCCCCTGCATACTCAACGCCTCAACAGCAAGCCTCTCCCACGTCCCGGGGCGAAACTTCCGGAAGTGGCGCGCGTCGCTATTCAGAAACGGGTTGACGACGAGGAGCGTGCTCTTGCGCACGCTGCGCACAACAGTGCCCGTGCCCTTGTAGTACTTGTTGTTGCTGTCGTTTGGCTTATTCCACCACCCGAAGGCCGTTGCGCCGGCGGGGTGGTCGACGGTCCAGGTCTTGATCGCCTCGAGGTCGTCGAGGGTGCACGGCACGAATGTATGTTCCTGCCCGGCGGCGGGCTTCACCCACACCATGTAGGGGGAGGAGAAGCCCATGCGGAACTCGCCTGTGTGCGGGCCGCTGATGGTGTCGTCGACGTCGTCGACGGCGAAGCCGACGCAGGCTTCGTTGGCGATTGGTTCGCGCTTACCTGTGAGCACGGCGGCGTCGAAGCCGGCCGGCAGCTCGATTTTGCTGGGGAAGGAGGAGGGGGCGGGTCTGAGGGATGCCATTGTTTCTGGGATGGTGGTGGTGGTCTGCTAGAGGTGTGTATGAGTGGAATTGGGTGAGGTTAGTATGGAGAGTACAGTGTTGACGATTGGATGGATAGGAGGATACAGAGGAACTTGACATTGTCTTTATACATGACCGTGCCTTTGTGGGATACCGGTATGCCTGGCTGCGCAGCTTGATGATTCCGATCTTTGTTTGTCCTTTGGGCAAAGGAGACAATGCTTGTAGAATTCGAATGGCATGAAACACCCCATTCCATGTGACTTGGGCGTTCCATTGTCGGGGAGGCCATTCTAAACCTTCGACGGAAACCCTGATGATGTGCCAGATACGAATTAAAGGCATTGTCTGCTTCAAAGGAAAAAGGCAAGAACTACAAACCTGAAACATGACAAGAAACACAAGGTATCAATTCAGACCAATAACTCGTGCAATCGTGACAGACAGAAGCAGGAGAAGGAGCCCCTCAAACAGTACCAGACTCTCACCTTAGACTCCTTCATTATGGGTTTCCGGAGGCAATGCCTGACACTGTTAAAGGTAGCAGGGGCTGCCTATATCCTGTGATGAAAGTGCGCAACAGGTAGAAATGGACTGAATGAACAAGTGATAGCATCGGCAACAACATCAAGGTGGAAGAATGACTTAATTTAGCGATCTTACACGTGTCAAGAGCTCTGTAGAGCTAGTTCTACTGGCTACTATCCTGGAGCAGGACCAAAAGAGTGCATGTGCAGAGGACAGCGCACCTTCGAAAACGCCCAACTTGAGAAACGTGTGAGGGGCATGGATGTGCAACAGTCATCTAACCTAATTGTGAATTCACCTCCTCCGGAGACGCTACAGTGTTGGAGTAGATGTGCAAATTGTATGTGGGAAAGTCGTCATCGGAAGGATTCCGAGGGCTTTGAGCCCTACCATCTACAGACATATAGATACCCTACTGAGCATCTGCGTCCAAGGAACCCTGAATAGAATAAAGTTGCTGTTAGATATAAAACCACCATAAAACGTGCCTGAGGTATCTCAAGGAGTAAATGTCATAGAATTACAGGCCATTGTCAGCCGGGCCAAACGGCCACCCTACTTCATGCCTCTGCCTGGATGAGCGATATGTGTGGAGCATGGCGTGCTTATAGACATGCCTTAGCGGGCTTCACTATGCAACTTCATAGGATACTAAGCTACTGTAGAGCTTGCAGATGCCGTCAGAGCTTCAACGAAGATCTCGCGTTTACAATGGATCCTGACGTGCTCTGCAGGCAACAGATAAAAGCCAACCGCGCTGCAAACTTCTTCATGCTAAACCAACACCTCAGCAGCCATGGCCTTCGACCGTCTCGCGCGGTTCTACCGGTCATGCCTCTTCCAGATCATCATCGTCGGCCTCGTCGCGTTCTGCGAGCCCGGGATCTGGACCGCCCTGAATAATCTCGGAGCAGGAGGCAACGCCAGCGTGAGCCAACCTCACCCCCCCCTTATCAACAAACCCATCTAACACTTCAACTTACAGCCCTTCCTCAACAATGCCGCCAACGCCCTGACCTACGGCCTCATGTCCGTCGGCTGCTTTCTCGCCGGCGGCGTGACGAACAAAATAACCGCCAAATGGACGCTGTTCATCGGCGCCGCATTCTACACCCCCTACGCCGCAGGGCTCTACTGCAACAACCGCTTCGGCAACGAGTGGTTCCTGCTGCTAGGCGCCGCGCTCTGCGGCATCGGCGCGTCGCTGCTCTGGGCAAGCGAGGCCGCCATCGCCGTGGGCTACCCGGAGGAAGACAAACGCGGCCGCTATGTCGCCGTGTGGATGGGGATCCGGCAGCTCGGCCCGCTGGTCGGGGGCGCGATATCGCTGGCGCTGAATGCCAACACGGCGCATGTCGGGAAAGTCACGTACACGACGTACCTGGGGCTCGTGGCGATCTCGTCTCTCGGTGCGCCGTTTGCGTTGTTCCTGTCCCAGCCGCAGGAGGTCGTCCGGAGCAATGGCACGACGATCCCGTATGCGAAGAGCACGAGCATGGCGATTGAGGCGCGCGCGATCGGGAGGCAGCTGCGGAATCGGTACATGCTGCTGCTGATTCCGGTCTTTCTGGCGGGGCAGTTTGGCGCGACGTATCAGGGGAACTACCTCACATGTAAGCGTCCCCTTTACGGTGCGGTTCTTTGGGCATCGCGCCACGCACTGACTATATCATTAGCATACTTCACCGTTCGCTCAAGGGCGCTCGCCTCGTTCCTAACAGCCGTCGTCGGCGCCGCAGCGAACCTGAGCACCGGAATCATCCTGGATCTGAGATCCTTCTCGCGCGAGACGCGCACCAAAGCCGTCTACATCTTCGTCTTGGTCTTCGTGACTGCATCCTGGACGTGGAACGCCGTCGTGCAGACCCGACTCTCTCGCATGGCGGAGACACCGGCATTCGACCTGGGCGACGGGCCCTTGTTCAACTCCGCCTTTACGGTATACATGTTCTTCCGGTTCTTCTACGAGGTCCTGCAGACGTACATCTACTGGCTGATGGCGGAGATCAAGGGGGCGCAAGCGGACGGCGATGTTGCGAGGACGACTGGGATTCTGAGGTCGTGGGAGTCCATTGGCAGCACCATTGCGTATGCAGTCGGTGCAACTCACTGGCCGAATCTCAATCAGATGATTCTGGGCTTTGCGCTGTGGGGATTTACCGTCCCGTTTACGATGATGGCGGTCTTTGGGAACTGGAATCAGTCAAGTGCAGTCGAGGGAGCTGAGCAGAGCAGCAGCGAGGATCTGGAGACGCAGACGGTGACGGTGGGCCCGAGTCGAAAGGAGTAGCTAGCAGAGTCTAAAGTTAGGTAAGTAAGTAGGCTTAATTCTGGGGTAGCAGGCTATATATCCTTTAAGTATATATTAAGAGTAGATTCTTGTTAATCCAGCAGAGGTGGCTGCTTTTTCTAGAGGTTTTTTATTCTTACTTTTATTCTTTTTATATTTTATTATAGATTTTTCTACATCCATGGTTGTTGATTATATCGCGAATAACCTTAGAAGCCAGTAGCTTTGGGTGCAGCTACGACAGCATCGCACCGGCCGAGAGAGTACATCGCAAGAGACTATCTATAATGAAGAAGAAGCCAAAACAAAACGCTGTTAATAATAGAGCCATGTACCACTCACTTCCCCTGCGACCCCGGGGTACTATGAAAGAACGCCCCAAACAGCGAGAAGATATTATTCACACGCAACCACATACAATAGAAGAGCGTAATCCCCGTAACAACAATCTCATCTCGCGCCTCCTGCGTCAACACGCGATCGTCCATAAACTCCACATACCCAATCTTCTTGACACCCCAGATCTTCGCCGTGTACTTGGCCACCGGCCGTTGCATCTCATCAACGCAGACAAAGTCCCACGTCGTGAACCCGCTGTCGCTCGTCCAGGTTAATGTAGTCGGTTTTCCCGTCTCGGGATCTGCGTATGCATGCGACTCGTGCGTGTATAGTGTTTTGAAGCGCTTTTGCGCGGCAAGTGTCCCGGCGCGCCCGTTGACGACAAAGTCGGCGTTTATGCGGACGAGGTGAAGAGTTCCTGTGCCGACTATGTGGTCGTCGCTGGGCCGTTTGAAAGTCAGGTGTGGGGATTTGATGGCGTTCCAGTGGACGATGTAGAGGGGTGTGTTAGATGTGTCGTTGGCATCGGTGATGAGGCCTTTGAAGCGCTTCCAGGAGAAGTCGACTTGGAGTTTGCGGGACTGCGGAACGAGAGCCATTATTGGGTTGGAAGTTGCTGGTGAAGAGTTGGAGTAGGGGGCTTCAGGGCCTGTAGATAATGAGAGTGGTGGTGGTAAACACAGCGGTCGCGTGCATTCTTTATACCCCAGATCATGCAGTACGTCACTGCCACCCTGATCTCTGGAGGCTTGATCTAAGCTAATTTAGGCCAGATGTGCCGCTCTGCAGGTCTGGGCGCCTCAGCCGCACCCTCGGGCGCGGCGACAATTTTCGTGCGCTGCATGGTCTATTTCCGGGCACCTCCACTAGTTACTGGTTTCTCCACGGCGTTCCCCGGTGTAGTACTCGGGGAGCGGCAATTAGGCCACGACAGGCCGTGACAAGGCTCTAAGTTCATTTTCAGGAAGTGGAAGAGTCTACATGTACATGATCAGATATATATAGTTGTTGTAGCCTGCATATCGCTTTGGCGAAGCTTTGTCCTGGTTACTCCTAGACTTAACTAGGATATATGTCTACGCACATCCAGCCATCAAGCATTGGCCTGACTTGAGATAGGCGTCATTTGGGGGTGGGATATGTAGGTGTCCTGATAGCGATGTCGACCAGCGACTAAAGCCGGTGCCGCTACCTAGATAGGCCACCCGCTCTTACCCACCAGCAGGCTAGGTGGGAGGTAAAGAGTCTGACCCATGTAATCTAGGTATGGTCAGCAAGGCAGATACTATATGTAGCATGCTGTGAGGGTTCTGGAAGGAGGCAAGGAGTGGTCGGACTTCTCCTCCTGGGTGAATATTAGCTTTGAATGAACAGAGTTTGTCTGATGTCATGGCCTGTGATCGATCTCACACTTCACTCTCACAAATACAGCCCCCCCTGACAGCCCCTATTGCGCGACCAATGATCAAGTAAAGATGGCTGAGTACCATGAATACCAAGACTCGGAAATGGAGCGTGCAATCAACGACCCCGATCGCGGCTTCCTCGGCCATCTGGCACCTTCCGTGATCCCCCATTACCAGTATCAAGGCCCCGAGCAATTCCTCCGGGTCTTTGAGCATGAATACAACACCGGTGACCAGACAGACCACTGGCTCTTATTCACTGGGGTCACCGAGCAAATCTTCAACGAAGACTTGTCCCAGCAACAGTCCGGGCCCTTCTCCCATATTCGTGCGTTCGACCCTAATCACCAACTCCTCCTAGTCGCTATGGCCGAGTCCACGACGCACTCGGCGGCAGCCATGATCCTGACGAAGATGGTTAGCCGCGCAGCAAGGACTGTGGGGATGGAAGATGGGCTAGATGAGATGGGGACGGGAGGCCACACATCCCAGGCGATGGGGGCCAAGCAACCTGATATGGCATGGAGGCCAGAGCGGAATGTACCCGGACGGGATAACCACTGGCCAAGCATGGTGCTCGAAGTTACCTTCTCCGAAAGCCGGGCAAAACTGCAGTCGGACGTGCGGTACTGGCTCCGGGCACCCCCTGGGGGCGAGGTGAAAATCGTCCTCGCACTGATCATCGGCCAGAGCAAGGAGGAAGTTGTCATAGAGCGATGGGAGCATGTCCGCGCGCAAGGCAGCGGTCACCTCCAACAGCGCGTTTTGATCTCAAGCAGCAGCGGCAATGTCACTATCACTGGGTCCCCTCTTATTATCGGTTTCGAAAACCTCTTCCTCCGCCCGACACTCACCCCCGAGGAGGTGGACCTCGAGCTCGACGATACCAAGTTGTGCTTAATTGCCGAGAGGATATGGAAATATCAGCGGGAGAATTCCAAGTAGCCGCGAGGACTTGAATGGTCACGCAGAGTTCATATTATCAGGGTTGGTGGGCCTAGGTTGATTGTGCTATGGCATACCCACCTGTGTCGGCGCTTACAAGGAGAATCAAGATTAATGTATACAAGTACTTTGCAAGGCTCATTGCACGATACTTTATGTCCAGGCTGGTCTGCAGGTCCAGCTATCTTGAGGTAGTTTGAATGAACTTTTCCCTTGACATCATGTATACACATTGGGATACGAAGGTATGCTCGAAATCCCAGGTCAGTGGTATGCTAGCTGTACCTCGGGCTCAAAGCTAGGGATGAGTGATGAGGAGATTCTTACTGCCCCTCCACCTCCACCTTAACCTCCTATCTATCTATCCTACTCAGTCCACTCGCTATCCTTTTCCTTCCCCTCCTCCTCCTCTTGGTTATCCTCACCCTAACCCCCCTTATTCTCTTCTACAGCTCTAACCTCCTTTATCCAATATCTTAGTGTAACATGGTAAGAGGTAGAACTACCAGCTCTATAATAATCACTACAAGAAGTTATAGACAGAATCTAGGATCTGAAAAGGAAGATATACTTGTGCAGCTGGTAGTGGATCGTAATGGGTCCTACCAAGCAGATTTTGTAGCGTTGGCCAGCACTACTTTTAGCCATTCGTAATGCTGTAGTATCATATCTGTTGAGGCTTGATAGGATGCTCAAAGCCTAATTAACTTCAAGGTACTCTGCCAGAAAACTTACAATATAAAATATGTAAAACAGAAATATGATAAAATATGTACATAAACCGCTCCTCGGGTATATCAAAAAGCCCATTGTCTGAGCCACCTCGTCATCATCGCCGGGGTAATAGGAGACAAGCCTCTCATAGTCGCACTAGCCTGTCTCGTATTCCCAGTCTCAAGAGGAACAGAAAGCGTAGCGGCACCATCACTACCTCGCCCAACAAGACCCTGGTAGAACCCAAGCAGCTTCAGCGCAGGCATGCTCGCAAGATCTTCAGCTGTCGGGTCCTTAACCTTCTCCAGCTCCTCCACCCACTGCTCCATAGACACAATCTCCAGACCAGCATACATAGCACGAACCGGCCCTAAGAGCCCCTCCCAGCTCGTGGCCGTAGGATTCACATGGTGAAAGACCTTAAAGCCGTCCTCCCCCGGCACATGGCGCACACGCACAATCTCCACAATAATCCCCGCCAGCGCATCCACAGGAACCCAATCAACGGCGAACGCACCAAGACTCGCGGGCACCTTCCCGAGAGCCTTCGACGTCGCCACAAGCGCCGGCAGCCACTCCGTGCGATTCCAGCACCCGCCCCCCGCGCGCGGCCCAGCAATCTGGCCTAGCCGGTGCACACTCACCGCAACACCGGCGCCCCGCGACGCAGCCAGGCAGATCCGCTCGCACACGTGCTTGGCCTCCCCGTACCCCTGGCGCAGGGCGACGGCGCAGTCGGCGAACGGGATCTCCGGCACCGTGGGCCCGGGGGCGCGCCCGACGGCGCCGATGGAGGAGAGGAAGTGGACGTGCGCGCGGTGGGCGCTGTGCATGCTGAGGTCGAGGAGGGTGCGCACGGCGCGGATGTGCTCGGGCTCGAAGGACGCGGCGGGGATGTTGAAGTCCATGCGCCAGGCGTTGTGGATGATTGTGGTCACGGACTGCAGCATCTGTTTGTACACTGTGTTGTTGACGCCTAGATGCGGCGCGCCGAGGGATGTTTGGACGAGCTCGATTTTGTTTGGGAGGGCGGGGTCTAGGCCTCGGGCTTGGAGGGCCTGGCGCTGGGTCTCGGTGCTGCCGTCGCGCGTGAGGCAGTAGACTTTGTCGACGGATGGGTCAGCGCGGAGGGCGTCTAGCAGGTAGCAGCCCAGCGACCCGGTGGATCCGGTGAGGGCGACAGTGAGCTTTGCTGTAGGCTTTGCTGAGCTGGTGGGCTTCTGCTGCGGGATGTCTGCTGTGTATTTGTCCACTAGGGCATCGATGATTTGCCGCCTGGACGGTGTTTCGCCTTCCGTCCCATACATCTGCCCGTGGAGGACGGCAGAGAGCTTGGTGATTGTGGGATGCGTGTAGACCGTCTGGGGCGTGGCCTGCGGAAAGCCGGCGGCTTTCAGAGCCGATGCCATTTGGATCGTACGCAGTGAGTCGAGGCCAACATTGTAGAGGTCTGCGTCGTCTGCAGGAGAGCCAACGCCGGAAATATGAGCTACAAGGCTTCGAACAAACGTCCTAATGCTTGAGTGATCAGGCGAAGGAGGCAGGCTGAACGGCAACTCTTCCACATCCGAACGCGAGTAAATCTCATCAATCGTGTCTTTGTAACTCTCCGCAACAAGCCTGCGCTGTGTGCTCCCCTTCGGAGTCGTTGCAAACGGCTTATCCCGCGAAGCGACAGCAATCTTACTCCTCAGGACATGGCCATGCCCCGGACTGATCCGGTTCGCCTCCTGCACCGTCGGCCAGATCATCTCAATAAAGTCACCACTCTGCTGATGCTCAGCTGCATCCAGCTGACCCCAGCTCGGCTCAACCAACAGCGCAGTCTGGAACCGACCTAGTCCCACAACCACAGCCCGCGCCACGAGCGGGTGACCCTCGATGATCTTCTCCATGGTGACGGGGTTGAACTTCTCGCCGTTGTTGAACACAATCACGTCGTCGAGGCGACCGTGGAATTTCCACAGCCCACGCTCACTGGGGTGCTCGAGGTACAGGTCTTTGGTGTGGTAGGATTCTCGCTCAGGGAAGGTGTGGAAGATAGGCTGGAGCCCGGGGTCGTCAGTGCGGCGGATGACCATCTCGTGCAGCCCGCCCTCGACATGCTCCATCCGGATCCCGAAGCTGGGACTCCACTCGAAGTACGCCCAGTCGCCGTTCGCGGGGAGCAGCGAGAGCACGAACCCGCCCTCCGTCATGCCTAGGAAGCTGACCAGCTGCGTGCACGCGCTGACCTGCCGCCCGACATCCGGGGACAGCGGGCCGCCGCCGAAGTAGACGCGGTTGAGCTTGGAGAGGGCTTGTTTTGACGAGGGGGCGGCGCAGAGGTCTTCGAGGATGGAGGGGGGGAAGAGCGCGGCTGTTGGGTGTGTCGTGGACAGGACGGTCGTGATTAGGTCCGGGGAGGGTGGTTTGTCTGGCATGATTACGCAGGGGATGCCGTGGAACACGGCCATGATGAGCAGGCAGAAGCCCATGAGGTGGAAGAACGGGGTTGTGGACAGGATCAAGTCGTCCGGGGTGAGTCTGTCTGGGACCCCGGCTATTCTGCCTGGTGGGATGGGGACGTGCTTCCCATGGTCAAGGGCACCGAAGTAGCCGAATGTCAGCGGAATGGGTTTGGGGAATCCTGGCTCGTTGTCAGCAAATGATCTGTGAAGGCTTGGGTAGAGTGCGATACCTGTTGTTCCTGAGCTGTGCGCGATGAAAGCGACCTTGTTCTTGACCTCCTCGAAGGTCCCGACAAATGGGTAGGAACTGGTCTCGAGGGAGGTCATGTCTGCAAAGGATGGGATCCCACGGCTCGTGACATGAGGCGCAGCGGAGCAGATCTCTTCAGCGTTCTGCTGCTTTTCGGTGCTGTAGCACATTCTCGAGCAGCTTGTCATCTCAAAGAGACGAACATGGGCGGCTTGCGAGTTCCGAGTGGAGGACAGCAGAGGCTGAATATTGCTTTCAGCTTCAGCAAACTATATAGATAATGATTCGGGGAAGGCTTACCTTGTAGCCAGTCTTGTTGCAGGCAATAACCATGACCAGATACCGCACGTCGTTGGCTCCGATATATGCCAGGGTGTCATTGAAGGAGTCGCCCTTTCCGAATTCGCGTTGAATCCACCATGCCATGTAGTTGATTGCATGGGCGAGCTTGTCCACGGACAGGTCCACGTAGTCGTGAGGGCTGTCGGGGGTCTTGGGTATGGTGCAGACCCTTTGCCCGGGATTCGTCTCCGCCAGGCTGTCAATGACATGGGCCATGACCCGTTTGCCAATGTCGAACGCCATGTAGGAGAAAGAGAAAGAAATGTTGAAGGGGTAGGTAGGTAGTTGTTTGGTCAAGGCAACAATAGCTGCAAGGTTTTCGCTATCGTTATGCTATATGCTGCTATATTGCCCCTTGAGATATATATGCCTCTCCCCCGTCTCAGCAGCCACCAGAAGGGTCACCAAGGCAGACACTTGGTACTGCCCTGTTCTACAGGTGATGGGGTCCGCGTGCAGGAATGACGTGGTCAGTGCGGCAAGATGGGATCGGCGCAAAGACGCTGATCATTGAGTGGGCTACAGATCGTCCGTACTATATATTATGGTTCGCGCTATTCATGCGGGCCGCAATCGCTGAACCATCGCGTTAACCGGACATCTCCGCGAGATACTCCGTGAGAGATCAGTGAGGGTGGCGGTGTACTGCATGCATGGCGCAGACGCAACCTTGACCTTGGAACACGTCAGAACATGCTGCTACCCTGTGCATCATTGCCTGATCAACAGTTGCAAATACAAATGGCATCCATGAATACCTCATTCAAGCTACCTTTTATCGGGGTCTAGAATCGGGATGACTGAAGGTCTCATCCCGTGGATACATTTCGCTAGTACCATTGGGTTCTATGGGTTCCTTAGCCATATGTAGTAAAGACAGCCTGGGAGTATTTTCTAAAACCAGCAAATCAATCTGTAGACCATTATCATTTACACATCATACCTGCTAAATACATCTTTCTCGGCCCGCTCAAACTCGGCCATGATCGTCCTCTGCCTCTCCTCCGAGCGCGGTCTAATACTCACAGCAAACGGCTTCGCGCAGCGCAAGAAGCCATTGCAGTACCCAGTCGCCGGGTCAGAGTCAATCGGAATAGCCGCCCCATCCTGATCATACTTGGGCGTAATCTCAAAAGCCCACAACATCTTTGCGAAGGCGAGGAAGAGACCCCGCTCGGCCAGATGAATCCCAGGGCAGATGCGGCGCCCGGCACCGTATCCGTAGTGGTCCCGATTGTCGTAGTCCGGGGATGACGCATATACTGCAGCGAGTTCCGTGCGGGTTTTGTATCGCGAGGGATCAAAGGCGTCCGGGTTGGCGTGGATCGTCTCGTCGTGGTGCACGCCCCAAGCGTTGACGATGACCGTGGAGCCTGCGGGAATGGTCATCCCATCGATTTCGGTCTCTGTTTGTCCTCTATCAGCATACCAAACCCTCGGAGTAAAGGGATGACGGGACATACCCTTACCCTTGGCTGTCGCATGCGGGAACCCAGTTGGCATCACAGGGCGCCACCGCATCGTCTCCTTGACCACCATGACCACCTCGGGCAACCGCGCAAAGTCGTCCCATGCCGGCGACCGTTCTGGACCCATCACCGCGTCAATGGCTCGCTGGGCCTCCCGTTGCGCTTCAGGATACAGAGCCATGGCCTGGATAAACGCGATCGTGGTGATGGCCTGCGTGTCGGAGCCGCCCTCCAGGAGGTTGCCGAGCATAAGGTCGATTTCATGCCGGGTCAGCTGCAGCGTCTCTTGTTGGTCGAAGATCATGTCTAGATAGCTGTCCCTCTTGACCTTCTCGCGACGCGCTAGCACGCGGTCTACTAGAGGGCCGTATGTCGAGCCCATGGTACGCGCGAGAGCGGCGGAACGGGACTTCCACATCTTGAAAAGCGACTCTGGCAGCCATGCGAGGGCCGGGAAAATGTCGACTGGAGGGGTAGCGCCCATCTCGAAGATCTGTGATATCCCGTCTAGCACGGCGTAGAGCTGTTTCATGTGCGCAATGTCAGGAGTCGGTGTCCGGATACCAGTCACCAGGCTCATGATGACGCTGTTGGGGAACCGCTTGCAATGGTCCATGAAGTCGTCTGGGCTGGCGCAGAGATCACGCAGGAGCTGTGTGGTTTCAGCGTTCTGCAGGTGGTGGTATGTGCTTTCGCACAGGCCTTCGTTGAAGAATTTGTGATACAGGCGTCGGCCGCGCCGCCAGCGGGTGTCGGAATTGAGGAACATGAGGTGGTCGCCGTGGAAGACGAGGTTGTCGGCAATGTGGGATCTTGGCCGGTTGCTGTAGACGGCGGACTGTTTGTCGACGAGCTGTTTGATCAGGTAGGGCGAGCTGAGGACTACGACGGTCTGTGAGCCCAGCTTCAAGGAGAAGATCGGGCCGTAGGTGGACGCCCATTCGGTGAACCTGGTTTCAGGTCAGTGTTTGCAGGCTCGGTAGATACTAGAGTTCGCACTTGAGGTGAGCCCCGGTCTTGGGCATTTGATGCAGATTCCCAATGATCGGGAGACATGGCGGCCCTGCGGGCTGGGTTAGCATGTTCCTACTATTTCTCAAGTACAAAGTGGACACACCAGGAGGTAGATTCGACGGTCTCAGTCCTGGGAATTGGCGTCGCGCCAGGAGCACCACGACGAGCACCGCAACGAAGATGACGGCGGCGTACATTGCTGGCTAGGGGAGAAGAGCTGCCCCAAGACTGCGAGGAGCACATGGGTTTGCTCGAGGCAAGACATTGGACTTTATGCTGGCCCAACCCGGTCGTCACTCCCATGCATCCAGACACCGCTAGCATGCAGATCTTGCTCGTCACAATGCTATTTAAACTGGGGCCTGGTCAAGCATCGAGCTTCCTCCCCAGTGCCATCATCCATCCCGCCTCCGACAATGTCTGCCCCCTCGTTCCTCTACTCGCAGCTATTCGTTCGCCTCCCACTCCCAGACCATGACTTCACCGGCCAAACCATTGTCGTCACCGGCGGCAACACCGGCCTCGGGCTGGAGGCCGCCCGACACCTGCTGAAGCTGAACGCCTCCCGCATCATCCTCGGCGTGCGGACCCTGTCCAAGGGGCAAACCGCCAAGGAAGACCTCGAACGCTCTACCGGAAAGACAGACCAGGTCGATGTCCTCCACCTGGACATGGAAAACTACGAGTCGGTCAAGGCATTCGCAGCCTCGGTGTCCGCCTTGCCTCGCATCGACGTCGCGATCCTAAGCGCCGGGAAGATAGCGCAGGACTTCTACATCGCCGAGCAGGACGAGAGCACCATCACCGTCAATGTGGTGAGCACCATGCTCCTGGCCCTGCTGCTGCTGCCCAAACTCCGCGCCTCTGCCGCGCCAGCCAGGTCTCTGCCTCGCCTGGTGATTGTGGCTTCCGACCGGCATGTGATGACGAACCTGCCGGAGTGGAAAACGCCAAATACCTTTGACGCGTTGAGGGCGGATATCCACTCGGGCCCAGATGACCGGTAGACCATCCCCACCATACAGATGATATCGGACTGACGTGGCATCCACCTAGCTATTACGCCTCGAAGCTCCTCTCGGTCTTGTGTATGCGCCAGCTAGCCAGGGAGACTGCATCATCATCCCCTAGAGTGGTTGTTAATGGCTTAACCCCCGGATACTGTGCGACCAATCTCGTTCAAGACGTCAAGGGGTTCTGGGGCTGGCAGCTTTACCTGATGAAGCTATCCCTTGCGCGCACGGCGGAAGAGGGGTCCCGTTCTCTGGTCCATGCAGCGACCCTGGGCTGGGAAGGGCACGGCAAGTATCTGAATGACTGCAGAATTGACGAGTAGGTTATTCCGCTGAAATGTCTTGACCTGTCTAACTTCGGGCTACCTCTAGTGGTGCGTTATCCAGGTTCGTGCGGAGTGAGGAGGGAGCCCAGGCGCAGGAGACGGTCTGGATTCAGTTGCTCGAGAAGCTGGAAAGGATTGTGCCGGGCATTTCGCGCAACATTGCTTGAGTCTTTTCATCATACTTGGTTTTGTCGGGTGGATCTTTTGTCTAGCAATGAGGGTGATCGGCATGGATCGGATCAACACAGGGATGTAGACCATGACTCGTGTGAGGAAGGTTTAGCTTTGTGCCAATACGTACATATCACATCCAGCCCTGGAAACCCGATGCAGCAGCTGCAACTAGCAATTCTGCAAGATTCCCATCACAGTAGACACACAATCCCAGAGAGCCACGTGGACTATAACACTGTATCCCTTATGGTAAGCCTATTACAGCTTAGTCCCGCCTCTTGACCGACGATCCGAAACTCCCAAGGCAGAGGCATCCGCCAGCCATGCGCTACGGTCTGCCGACCACGGTGACACGGGCGTAGTCTTTGCCAATTTGGATCCGGCCAAGGCAGATGCATCTAGTTAGCCACAAACCCCTCTTACCAATCCTTGACTCTGGCGGTAAATGTGGCAGGTCTTGCTCAGATTCGACACATGGTCTCCAGGGCCATGGCCATGGTCAGCAGGACTGACTACAACATCATTAGTGCGGCAGTGAGTGGCCCACGTCTTGCAAGAGTAGGGCATGCACACTGGCGCTCCAAGGTCTCCATAAACATAGCGATCTCCTTTGAGAATCTTTATCCGGAGTGATGAGACCGCGCCAACCGCATCAATGCCCAAGGAGTCCTGACTGCGTACAGGCCGCGGCCAAGGTAATGAAGTCTCAGCCTCGAATGAGTCCCTGAAGCCGAGGTTGTCCGAGAAATGGGCCATTGTCAACATCGGATCCATCCATTCCAGCCTCTCAGCGCCTGGCACTGTGCAATACACCGCTTTTTAGCATGCAGTAAGTTTAGCATGGTCTATAGGTACATTCTAGATAGTATCATTAATCCACATGAAGTGATAGAATCTGCGCTCCATCGAGTCAGTGTGAACGCGATCTGCCCCTTGGGGTTAGCACGCCTATAATCAACAATAACAAGGAGCTAGCCCCATCCACAGCAGGCTGGTTGATGTCGTGCCCCTGGGGCAGCTCGGTACGCCCGAGCACATTGCAGACAATGCTCGATCTCTTTGTAGCCTAATGGCAAGCTACGTTGCGGGGGGCGGCGTGGATGGTGGACGGATGGTTCCTAGCTTGATGATGGAATGATTACCGATAAAAGCATCCAATCAATAGTCCACCTGGGGTAAGTGCTATTGCTTCCAAATGACGGGTCATCAAGAGGCGCGGTTCGGATAAAGTGTCGTCTTTTTGACACATCATTCTCCACCTACATCCAAAATGCCATTCAGCCCTCAAACAGGGTAATCCAGACACCCCTACGGCGATCAGGCGAACAACCCCGGAGTCGACCCTTTTCCCTCCAGGTCCAGCGGTGAATCTTCTCTGCGCAGGTATGGCGGATCGAGTACAGCCAGCCACAAACCGATGGCGCATTGATCAGAGTACGCCGGAGGGCCCACCCACGCATGTGGCGTCATTCTTGTGCTGGAAATCACATTTTCGGCGCGGCGTGGGCGTCTAGATTCGGCGGTCGTGGGTTTGATCGTCAGATATGCGGCAGTCTATGTATGTATGGGCGCTGAGGAATTCAATATTCAGGGTTGCCGTGCATGAAGAGCAGACTAGGGTAAGCCTATAGGGTAGGGTAGGGTAGGGTAGTATTAGCTTGGCTTGGAAGCCCGATGCAGATCATGTCCACGCGCCGGCCACGATGGCTGCTCGACCATGGCACAGCTGACGAAGTTTATCTGGCACCCAGCATTTAGTGCCCTCGATCTTGCATGTGAGGCTGGTTATTGCGACAGGGTGGCTGTTGCAAGCATGGCCGTGCATATCTACCTGGGGTCTATCCAGTATTAGTGTCTTCTTCTGTGGTATGAAATGCTACTTTTATTCTTTGGATCAGGCCTCAGACGTCACCATGTTATCAAATTCCGATTCCTCCAGCTCTACGACGGACCTGACTGCCGACAGCAGCCAGCCGGTAAGTCACGCCTCGTTAGATGTATGGTATGGCTGTCATTAACAGTATACTGCAGGAAACCTACGATGGGGTCGCCGTCATCGGGATGGCCTGCCGTGTCGCCGGGGATGTCGAGAGCCCCTCGCAGCTCTGGGAGTGCCTGCTGTCACAGAAGGTCGGCGTCAGCGAGCTGCCCGCAGCCCGCTGGGAGCCATACTACGCCAGAAACCCGCGGCATAAGCACCTCCTCGACAAGGCCAAGACCGCTGGCTACTACGTCAGGAACATCGACGACTTCGACTGCCAGTTCTTCGGCATCTCCCCCAAGGAGGCGGAGCAGATGGATCCCCAGCAGCGGGTGTCGCTGGAGGTCGCGTACGAGGCGTTACAGGACGCAGGGATCCCTGCGGTGTCGCTGAAGGGGACGAACGCTTCTGTCTTCTGGGGCGTCAACTCGGACGATTACTCGAAGCTGCTGCTGGAGGATCTGGCGACGGTCGACGCCTGGATGGGGATCGGCACGGCGTACTGCGGCGTGCCGAATCGCATCTCGTACCAGCTCGACCTCAAGGGGCCCAGTGTTGCCGTGGATGCGGCGTGTGCTTCGTCCCTGGTCGCCGTGCACAACGGGGTTTCGGCGATCCTCAATGGCGAGTCGAGTGTTGCGATCGTTGGTGGTGTGAACGCCCTGTATGGGCCGGGCCTTACCATGGTCTTGCAGCGTGCTGGTGCGTTAGCCTCCGACGGGCAGTGTCGCTCGTTTGATGACGGTGCGCGGGGGTATGGACGTGGTGAGGGCGCGGGGGCTGTTGTGTTGAAGGAGCATGCGCAGGCGGTTCGCGATGGGGACCATATACTCGGGGTTATTAGAGGGTCGGCGGTTGCGCATGATGGGAAAACCAATGGCATCATGGCGCCCAATGCCGATGCGCAGAGCTTGGTTGCGAACAGTGCCTTGCGGGTTGCAAGCCTCGATGCTAGTGGCATTCAATATATCGAGGCCCATGCAACCTCCACGCCGCTGGGAGACCCGACCGAGGTCGAGGCCATGAGTGCCGTGTACGGGGTGAGTCCGGACAGACCATGCTACATTGGCTCGATCAAGCCGAATATTGGTCATCTCGAAGCTGGTGCCGGTGTTATGGGCCTTATCAAGGCGGTCCTTGCCGTTGGGAAAGGCATACTTCCGCCTCAAGCGAATCTAGACACGCTGAATAGTCGAGTGGACTGGAAGACATCTGGCCTCGAGGTTGTTCAGGCGCAGAGGCTTTGGCCGGCGTCCAGCTCACCGCGCCGAGCTGCGGTTTGCTCGTATGGATATGGCGGGACGGTTTCTCATGCCATCCTTGAGCAGTCCTTGACTCCTCTTCAGAGTCCTTCTTTGCAAGACAGGGGCGGGCCTATGGTCCTGCTAGTTTCAGCTCCGCAGAAGAAACGACTGGCCATGGTTGCAGAGCGTTTGCACGCCTGGATCAAGTCCAATGGCACCGAGGACAATCTGCCTAGTGTCTGCACTGCTGTAGCCACTCGACGAGACCAGTATGACTTCCGCATCTCGGTCGTAGTTAATAACGTCCAGGACGCCCTCGAGGCCCTCGATAATGTACAGAACGGGTCCACCAGCACATATATGGCAGAGAACCGCTGCCTCCCCTCCAGCGTCCGCAAAGAGACAGTCTGGGTCTTCTCAGGACACGGCGCGCAGTGGACAGATATGGGCAAAGAATTGCTCGACAATCATGTCTTCTATGCGGCAATCGAGCCCCTTGACAGGCTGGTCCAGGAAGAGATGGACTCGTCACCTCTAGACTGGCTGCGCGAAGGCGACTTCCAAACAACCGACCGCATCCAGATCTTGACATACATTATGCAAATCGGGATCGCCGCCGTGCTCCAGTCGAAAGGCCTGTTCCCAGACGCAATTATTGGCCACTCTGTCGGCGAAATTGCGGCCAGTGTCGTGGCTGGCGTACTCTCGCCTGTGGAAGGGGCCTTGGTCGTCACTCGGCGCGCCCTTCTCTACCGCCAAGTCATGGGCCACGGCGCGATGCTTCTCATCAACAAGCCCTGCGATTCCGTCAAACAAGACCTGGTGGACAGCAAGGACGTCGTTGTTGCGATTCACCCTTCGCCGTCGTCTTGTGTGATTGCAGGGCCCAAGGATGAAGTTGGCCTAGTCGCCGAGATGTACAAACAGCAAGGCGTCAAGGCGTCGATTGTTCGGACGGACGTCGCGTTTCACAGTCCTATGGTGGCCCCCCTGGGCGAGCCTTTGGTCGACGCTCTCCAAAACGAGCTGCATCCGACCAAACCGTCTGTCAAGTTATACACAACCGCAAGCTCCAACCCCAGCGACGAATCCTTCCGAGATGCTGAATACTGGCGAACCAACATGATCAGCCCAGTCCACCTGCACGAGGCCGTCACAAACGCCATTCAAGACGGCTACCGCGTCTTCCTGGAAGTAGCGAGCCACCCCATCGTCTCGCACTCCGTGACCGAGACCTTGCTGGATTCCGACGTCGAGGACTTCCTGGTCATCCCGACGCTGCGCAGGGATCGCCCGGCCGAGAAGAGCATCCTGCATGCCCTCGGCCAGCTGCACTGCGGCGGGATCGAGATTGACTGGAGAGCGCAGATGCCGGGGCCCTGGGCCGAGGGCGTACCCGTAGGCCCATGGCTTCATCGTCCTATGCTCCCGAAGCTTTCATCCACTCCCGCCGGCATGGAGACGCACGATGTCACCCAGCACAGTCTCGTTGGGCACCGCGTTCCGGTGGCCGGCACCGATGTGGTCGTCTACAGCACCTCCCTAGACAAAGACACCAAGCCCTTCCCGGGAGACCACCCGGTCTCTGGCACGGAGATCATCCCGGCTGCTTGCCTGCTCAACACATTTCTCAGAGCCACGGGGGGTCGGCGGCTGGGGGATGTCAGACTCAAGGTGCCGGTGGCTGTGGATGTTCCGCGGACCCTGCAGGTCGTCGTGCAAGGTCAGCAGGTCAAGATTATGTCTCAGCTCGGCGGCGCCGACGAATCTTCGTGGCTTACTCATACCACTGCTTCGTGGACATCCACGTGTGACTCTGATGGAGGGGGGTTCGATGTCCGCAATGTTCATTCAATCAAACGGCAGCCCGACAGCTTCACGGTCGACTACCTGGCGAGTGTCGGCGTGGCGGCGATGGGGTTTCCATGGAAAGTCCTTAAGCACTATGGTGACACGTTCGAGATGTGGGCTCGCGTCAACGTTGCCCCTGGTGTTGATGCTCTTGACTGGGATCCATCCTCGTGGGCGCCCTTGCTCGATGCGGCTACTTCCATTGGGTCGTCTATATTCTTCGACCAGCCTGTCTTACGGATGCCATCCAAAGTGCAGCAGGTTGAGGTCCTGACGGAAACGAATCCACCTAAGATTGCCTGGGTACAGGTCCGCAGAAGGCCAGGTGATGAATGCTGCTCAGATGTGCACATTCTGGACCTCGAAGGGAATGTCCTTGTCAGGATTACGGCCATGGAGTTCTCGGAGATCGAGGGCTCTGGAGGCAGCACGGCAGTCAGCGACCTGGTCCATCGTGTTGCTTGGCCTCCAGCCCTCCCTGCCGAACAGCCGCTCGATATTCGCAAGGTTGTCTTTGTGTCTAGTGAAACTGCTCTGGTGGAGCAATACACCACCTCCCTCCCTGACTCAGTCGAATTCGTCCATTTAGTGAGTGCAGAGGATCTTCAGTCTCTGCCAGATGAGGCCTTAGGGGAAGGGACAGTGGTTGCCTATATACCATCAGTAGTTTCAAGCATTGACGAGGTCTCGGCTGCAGCAGAAAAGCAGACATGGGAGCTGCTGCAGCTCATCAAACACAGTTGCCGGACTTCAGCGCTGGCCAAGGTCTTCGTGCTCACTACCAACACCCTGCAAGGCCAGTCCCCGACATCCCTAGCCAGCAGCCCCTTGGTAGGCCTTAGCAGGGTCATTGCAGCAGAGCACGCCGACCACTTTGGGGGACTGATCGACAGCGAGAACCCTTCGTTCCCATTGACGACGATGAAGTACATCCACGGAGCAGACGTGATCCGGATTATGGATGGAGTCCCTCGCACCGCCCGCCTTCGCTCTCTGCCCAGTGACCTGCGCACCCAACCAGCAACGCGCTCCCTCCCTCGGCCGCACGGCACATACCTCATCACCGGCGGTCTAGGCGAGCTTGGTCTTGCCACGGCAGAGTTCCTCGTAGAGCACGGGGCCCGTCGACTAGTCCTGGTGTCCCGACGCGCCCTCCCGCCTCGATCATCATGGGCCAGCCCCCCAGCTACATTCAGGAAAGCAATCACGAAAATCCAAGAGCTTGAGCAAGTTGGCGCCTCGATCCACACCCTGCGCCTCGACATCAGCGCCCCAAATGCAACCACCGACCTCCTCGCCTCACTAGATAACTTCGGCCTCCCTCCGGTGCTAGGCGTAATCCATGCAGCAGGGGTGCTAGAAAACGAGCTGATCCTGAACAGCACCCAATCCGCATACCGGAGAGTCTTTGCACCCAAGATTAGCGGCGCACTCTCCTTACACGCCACATTCCCACCCGGCACACTGGACTTCTTCACGCTCTTCTCCTCCTGCGGCCAGCTCCTCGGGTTCCAGGGCCAGGGCTCGTACGGGGGCGCCAACGCCTTCCTCGACACCCTAGCCACGCACCGGCGGCAGCGCGGCGACAACGCGATCGCGATCCAGTGGACCTCGTGGCGCGGGATGGGCCTGGGCAGCGACTCTGAGTTTGTCGCCGCGGAGCTCGAGGCGAAGGGGACGACGGATATCACTCACACCGAGGCATTCCAGGCCTGGCTGCATCTCGCGGAGCACGATACGGACCATGCTGTTGTTCTCCGCACACGGACACTCGCTCTGGGCGAGCCGGCCGCCTGTCCGGTTCTACGGGATATCGTCACTCGCTCATCATCGGACAGTCCCGGCGCCGCGGATGGTTCTCCTGCGTCGGCAGGCGGTATCACTGGGATGATGCCCAAGTCAGGCCCTGAGCTGCAGGCGTACGTGCAGGAGCATGCTCGGGCCTGTGTGGCCCAGGTTCTGCACCTCCAGCCTGGCGATGTGGATATGAAGGTGGCAATGGCGGATCTCGGCCTCGATTCTGTGATGGGTGTTGCGCTACGCCGGAAACTGCAGCAGACTTTTAATGTCTCAGTTCCGCCTACGCTTGCGTGGAATCATCCCACAGTGGCGCATTTGGCTGGGTGGTTGGCGAAGCAACTAGCTAAATAGAGAATGATCAGTATCATCTTTCCAGTAAATCATCACCACCAGACTTTCCCTGTGCTTTGCAAGTGATTTCTGTAGCAGCACCTTTTCCTTTGGTAGTTATTCTTGACGTTCGTGCATCGTGTTTGGCGCAGGCTCAGACTAGGGCTGTGTAATCGCTCTCAATTAAGGTACCCTAGAAGACATATGGATCCCATCTACTGCGTAACACTATGAGGGTACAAGCAGACATCCTGCATTTCTCAGATGACCATTAAGAAACCTAGAGAGCAGAAACCCCAGGCTTCGACAGCACCTCCTTCAACAACTTCAACGACTCGCCCGCAAAGGCCACCATGTTCTCCGCCCGATTGCTGCTCCCAGTCTCAACCTCCTTCGTGTGGGTTCCGTCCTCGGAAGAGACAGCCAGGGCGACGTATCCACTTCAACAATTAACTACTCCTCAAGTCCTAGCCTAGGTATGGTGGTCACTCACGGTGTGCGGTTCCTTGTCGGCCCGCCAGTCGGTCCAGCCGTGCCGCTCTCGCCAACCGCATACGTCGACTTCAAAGTGCGGCGCGTATGCTCGGCCAACCCACTCACAATCTCGGTAGTCGGGCCCGTGTAGTTCTGCAGGTTTGCTTCTGTCCACCCCGCGAATGCAAGGCGGGACTCTAGGGTGTAGACCTGGACATGCTTAGTATTCTCAATAACAGTTTATTAACGCGAGACCATACCGTCAGGCCTCCCTTGTAGACAGCTGATGCCCCGGGAACAGAGAGCAGACATGCTGAGACAAGACCTCCCGCGGCCTAGGCAATCAGCCAACGGACCCTGCTGGGATCAGAAGACAACGTACCGTCTCAGCGACCGAAACAGTCTCCTTGCGGGCCTTCAGGAGCTCGACGATGTCCTGTGCAAGGGGCTGGAGACTTGGGGGTGGGAATTCGGCCATTGTTGATGTTTGAAACAGTGTTATGTTGATGGTTGATGAATGGAGGCTTCCGTCACTCTCCGAAGAGACGCGGGGGCGGGGTACCCGGTTACTAAGCGAGCAGAACAGCCTGTCTATTTAGCACAGGGCCTTCCAGCTCTCGCTGTACGTGGCTATCCTAACGCCTTTCTCCTATATCCATGAGCGTCGAAGCCTGTTGAGAGCCCTAAGGGGTAGTGCTGGTGGAGGGCACTGTATTTCCATTTAAGATTATTGGCAGTTAATCAGGCTGGAGGAAATCCAGACAAGTAGAAAGTTCCCCAGGGGCAAAACCGGCCAATATATACATCAGCCACTGACATAAGGCACTAGTATATAAGCAAGCCACGATCAAAAAGGCACCTTTCATCCCTAATTGTGGCCTTGGCCTCCCCTTTTACCAACGCTGCACTAGCCGCAAATCTCCAAGTCAACTACTACCCTACTCTGACCGCGGCCTCCTGCATCGACTACGCCTGGCGCCGATATCACAAGATCAACATCGCTGATTGCACATTCAACTAACGACGACTCCCTTATGGCAGGGATTCTTTCCTTATGGCTCAGTATTTTAGGCCGTCTGGCGTGGAGGGTTCATTCTAGGTCTGAAGGCAAGGGGGGCGGGCCTTCATGCTTTTCATCCGGCTTGCTCATATCACAACCCTAACAAACCAACAACAACAACAAAAGAGAAAGGGTCATTGCCTGGAGTAATCCACTTGCAAAAAGAAAAACATACAACA